>JAJJMA010094496.1:117473-133195 GCA_023529015.1 Papaver nudicaule
CCTCGCGGTGATCACCGAGGCCGCGAAGTTCGGCCTGCGCTTCGACGAAGTCGACGACCTGACGGGCAGCCGCCTCGGCCGCGCGAAGTCGGCGACGTTCCGCACTGCGGACGTGGTCGGCCTCGACACGATGGCGCACGTGATCAAGACGATGCAGGACAACCTCGCCGACGATCCGTTCTTCCCGGTCTACCAGACGCCCGCCGTGCTCGCCGAACTGGTGAAGCAGGGCGCGCTCGGCCAGAAGACGGGCGGCGGTTTCTACAAGAAGGAAGGCAAGGCGATCAAGGTGCTCGACGCGAAGACGGGCACCTACGTCGATTCGGGCGCGAAGGCTGACGAAACCGTCGGCCGCATCCTGAAGCGTCCGCCGGCCGAGCGCCTGAAGCTGCTGCGCGAGACGGACCATCCGCACGCGCAGTTCCTGTGGTCGATCTTCCGCGACGTGTTCCACTACATCGGCGTGCATCTCGAGTCGATCGCCGACAACGCACGCGACGTCGACCTCGCGATCCGCTGGGGCTTCGGCTGGAACGAAGGCCCGTTCGAAGGCTGGCAGGCCGCCGGCTGGAAGCAGGTCGCCGAGTGGGTGCAGGAAGACATCGCGGCCGGCAAGGCGCTCGCGAACGCGCCGCTGCCGTCGTGGGTGCTCGAAGGCCCGGTCGCCGAGCAGGGCGGCGTGCACACGGCCGAAGGCTCGTGGGCGCCGGCGGCGCAGCGCTTCGTGCCGCGTTCGGACCTCGCGGTCTACGGCAAGCAGGTGTTCCGCGCGCCGCTGCTCGGCGAAGCCGGTGCCGATCCGAAGACCTACGGCAAGACGCTGTTCGAGACCGACGCGGTGCGTGCCTGGGTCGACGACCGTGCGGGTGAGGACGACGTCGTGATCGTGTCGTTCAAGTCGAAGATGAACACGATCGGACCGAGCGTGATCGACGGCCTCGTGCAGGCGATCGAACTCGCGGAGCAGGACTACAAGGGCGTGGTGATCTGGCAGCCGACGTCGCTGAAGCTCGGCACGCCGGGCGGCCCGTTCTCGGCCGGCGCGAACCTCGAAGAGGCGATGCCCGCGTTCATGATGGGCGGCGCGAAGGGCATCGAGCCGTTCGTGAAGAAGTTCCAGGAAGGCATGCTGCGCGTGAAGTACGCGAACGTGCCGGTCGTCGCAGCCGTGTCGGGCATCGCGCTCGGCGGCGGGTGCGAGCTGATGCTGCACAGCGCGAAGCGCGTCGTGCACGTCGAGAGCTACATCGGTCTCGTCGAAGTGGGCGTCGGCCTGGTGCCGGCGGGCGGCGGCCTGACGGAAGCGGCGCTGCGCGCGGCGGAAGCCGCCACGGCCGCGAACGCGACCACCGAGATCCTGAAGTTCGTCACGAAGTCGTTCGAGAACGCGGCGATGGCGAAGGTATCGGCGTCCGCGCACGACGCACGTGCGATGGGTTACGTGAAGCCGTCCGACACGATCATCTTCAACGTGTTCGAACTGCTCGACACCGCGAAGAAGGAAGCGCGCGCACTGGCCGCCACCGGCTACCGCGCACCGCTGCGGGCGAAGGACGTGCCGGTCGCGGGCCGCTCGGCGATCGCGACGATCAAGGCATCGCTCGTCAACATGCGTGACGGCCGCTTCATCAGCGACCACGACTACCTGATCGCGAGCCGCATCGCCGAAGCCGTGTGCGGCGGCGACGTCGAAGCCGGCAGCCTCGTCGACGAGCAGGGGCTGCTCGCGCTCGAGCGCCGCGCGTTCGTCGAGCTGCTCGGCACGCAGAAGACGCAGGAACGGATCATGGGCATGTTGCAGACCGGCAAGCCGGTGCGTAACTGAGCGAGCGGACAGAGCGGACAAGGAGTCTGAAATGAGCAAACACTTGCAAGACGCATACATCGTCGCCGCCAGCCGCACGCCGATCGGCAAGGCCCCGCGCGGTATGTTCAAGAACACGCGCCCGGACGAGCTGCTGGTCCACGCGATCCGGTCGGCGGTCGCGCAGGTGCCGGGCTTCGACACGAAGCTGATCGAGGACGCGATCATCGGCTGCGCGATTCCGGAAGCCGAGCAGGGCCTGAACGTCGCGCGGATGGGCGCGCTGCTCGCGGGCCTGCCGCAGACGGTCGGCGGCGTGACGGTCAACCGCTTCTGCGCGTCGGGCATCACGGCGCTCGCGATGGCGGCCGACCGCATTCGCGTCGGCGAGTCGGACGCGCTGCTCGCGGGCGGCTGCGAATCGATGAGCATGGTGCCGATGATGGGCAACAAGCCGTCGATGTCGCCGCACATCTTCGATCGCAACGAAGACTTCGGCATCGCGTACGGGATGGGCCTGACGGCCGAGCGCGTCGCCGACCAGTGGAAGGTGAGCCGCGACGACCAGGACGCGTTCTCGGTCGAGTCGCACAAGAAGGCGCTCGCCGCGCAGCAGGCCGGCGAGTTCAACGACGAGATCGCCGCGTACACGCTCACCGAGCGTTTCCCGACCCTCGCGACCGGCGAAGTCGACGTGAAGACGCGCGAGATCAAGCTCGACGAAGGTCCGCGCGCGGATACGTCGATCGAAGGCCTCGCGAAGCTGCGCGCGGTGTTCGCGAACAAGGGTTCGGTCACGGCCGGCAACAGCTCGCAGACGTCGGATGGCGCGGGTGCGCTGCTCGTCGTGTCGGAGAAGGTGCTCAAGGAGTTCAACCTGACGCCGCTCGCGCGCTTCGTGAGCTTCGCGGTGCGCGGCGTGCCGCCGGAAATCATGGGCATCGGCCCGAAGGAAGCGATTCCGGCCGCGCTGAAGGCTGCGGGCCTGAAGCAGGACGATCTCGACTGGATCGAGCTGAACGAGGCGTTCGCCGCGCAATCGCTGGCGGTGATCCGCGATCTCGGCCTCGACCCGTCGAAGGTCAACCCGCTGGGCGGCGCGATCGCACTCGGCCACCCGCTCGGCGCGACCGGCGCGATCCGCGCGGCGACCGTCGTGCACGGCCTGCGCCGCCGCAACCTGAAGTACGGGATGGTCACGATGTGCGTCGGCACCGGCATGGGCGCCGCGGGCATCATCGAACGCCTGTAAGCGGGACGCGACGCAAAGCGACGACGGTGCGCGGGCCACGAGCTCGCGCACCGTTTTTTCATTCCGATAGAGGAAAGTCAAAGGAGACGGTTGTGGCCGAAATTCAAGTGGAACGCGCCGACGGCGTAATGACGATCACGATCGCGCGCCCGGCGAAGAAGAACGCGCTGACGGCAGCGATGTACCAGACGATGGCCGATGCGCTCGCCGAAGCGCAGGAGGACAAGGCGGTCCGCGTGGTCCTGCTGCGCGGCAGCGACGGCAATTTCAGCGCGGGGAACGATCTCGAGGATTTCCTGAAGTCGCCGCCGAAGGACGAGAACGCATCGGTGTTCCAGTTTCTCGCGCGGATCAGCGGTGCACCGAAGCCGATCGTCGCCGCGGTGCCGGGCATCGCGGTCGGCGTCGGCGTGACGATGCTGCTGCACTGCGATCTCGTCTATGCGGCCGACACCGCGTCGTTCTCGCTGCCGTTCGCGCAGCTCGGGCTGTGCCCGGAAGCCGCGTCGAGCGCGCTGCTGCCGCGTCTGGCCGGCCATCAGGTCGCCGCCGAGAAGCTGCTGCTCGGCGAGGCGTTCGACGCGCTGGAAGCGCACCGGATCGGCATCGTCAATCGCGTGCTGCCGGCCGCCGAGCTCGACGCGTTCGCGGTGAAGCAGGCGGCGAAGCTCGCGGCGCTGCCGGCGTCGTCGCTGCGCGTGACGAAGGCGCTGCTGAAGGATACGGGCGGCGTGGCAACCGCCGCGCGGATGGCCGAGGAGGCGGGCCACTTCTCCGCGATGCTGCGCGCGCCGGACGCGCGCGAGGCGATGACGGCGTTCTTCGAGAAGCGCAAGCCGGATTTCCGTCAGTTCGACTGACACCGGGCACCCGTGCTTTGCCGCCTCGGCTTCCTTCGCCGTCCGAGGCGGCAACGCTCGCCCCCGCACGCCGCCGACCGCGCGGCTTGCGTCCGGTCTTCACGGCCGATGCGTCAAGCGACGCGTCGGCTCGAACCTGCGTCGCCGCGCGGTCGCGTGGTGTTCCGCGTTCCCCTGCGCCGTTGTGCGGCTGCACAACACTCGCAACGCGCGTCGGTGTCGACGATGGCGTGGCGTGATGCCGCGGCCGGCGTCCGTCACGTCGCGGTGCGGCGCCATCATGTTTCCCGGTCCGTCATTGCCGCCCGCCCTCCGCGGTGCTTGAGCGCCGGCCCCCTATCCGTTGCGCCATAGGCCATCGCCGGCAATCGTGCGTGGGTGCCGGCATCCCGATTCGCCCCGCTCGGGGCGGTTCCGGCTCACCTCGGCAAAGCTTGTCCGTCGTCAAGTTGCACTGCGGCACTTTTCCGTACAGTTCGCGCACAGGTCGCCGCGGCCGGACGCGTCGCGCGATGGCGGCGTACGGCCAGCAGTTCTTCTCAACGACAATCAGGCGAACCAACAATGATCGGACGAATCACCGGCGGAGCGCGTGCGGCGCCCGTCATCGGGCTGCTGGCGGCACTCGCCGGATGCAGCGACCTTCACGTGCTCGATCCGAAGGGCGCGGTGGGCGTCGCCGAGAAATCGCTGATTGCGACGGCGACGTGGGCGATGCTGATCGTCGTCGTGCCGGTGATCCTGCTGACGCTTTATTTCGCGTGGCGCTACCGCGCGTCGAACCGCAACGCAACCTACGCGCCGAACTGGTCGCACTCGACCGCGATCGAAGTCGTGATCTGGACGGTGCCGACGCTGATCATCCTGGTCCTCGGCATCCTCACGTGGCGGACGACGCACGAGCTCGACCCGTACAAGCCGCTCGAGTCGTCGGTCAAGCCGATCAATGTCGAGGTTGTCGCGCTCGACTGGAAGTGGCTGTTCATCTATCCCGAGCTTGGCATCGCGTCGGTCAACCAGCTTGCGATTCCGGTCGGCACGCCGGTGAATTTCCGCATCACGTCGGACTCGGTGATGAACTCGTTCTTCATCCCGCAGCTCGGCAGCCAGGTCTATGCGATGGCCGGCATGCAGACGCGCCTGCACCTGATCGCCGACGAGGCGGGCCGCTACGCGGGCGTGTCCGCCAACTACAGCGGCCGCGGCTTCTCCGACATGAAAGTCCGCACGCTCGCCGAGCCGCGCGAGCAGTTCGACGCGTGGGTGCAGAAGGTGAAGGCGTCGCCGGACCGGCTCGACGCGACCGTGTACGGCACCGTCGCGCAGCCGAGCGAGAAGGCGCCGGTGCGCTACTTCTCGTCGGTCGATCCGAAGCTGTTTCACAACATCATCGCGAAATACAACACCGGCCACGCCCTCGACCCGAAGGACGCCGCCTGCACGACGAAGGGGTAACGCATGTTCGGCAAACTCACACTCTCGGCGATCCCGTTCGACCAGCCCATCATCATGGGGGGCGAGCGCCTTCATGGGACTCGTCGTGCTGGGCATCGTCGCCGCGCTGACGGTCACCGGCCGCTGGAAATGGCTGTGGAGCGAATGGCTGACGTCCGTCGACCACAAGAAGATCGGCGTGATGTACCTGGTCGTCGCGGTGCTGATGCTGCTGCGCGGCTTCGCGGACGCCGTGATGATGCGCGTGCAGCTCGCGCTCGCGTACAACGGCCCCGGCTACCTGCCGCCGCATCATTACGACCAGGTCTTCACCGCGCACGGCGTGATCATGATCTTCTTCATGGCGATGGCGCTGCTGGTCGCGTTCTTCAACCTGATCGTGCCGCTGCAGATCGGCGCGCGCGACGTCGCGTTCCCGTTCCTGAACTCGCTCTCCTTCTGGATGACGGCGATGGCCGCGATCCTGATGAACATCTCGCTCGTGATCGGCGAATTCGCGCAGACGGGCTGGCTCGCGTATCCGCCGCTGTCGGAGCTGCAGTTCAGCCCGGGCGTCGGCGTCGACTACTACCTGTGGGCGCTGCAGATCTCGGGCGTCGGCACGCTGATCACGGCGATCAACTTTTTCGTGACGATCATCAAGATGCGCGCGCCGGGCATGACGCTGATGAAGATGCCGGTGTTCACGTGGACCGCGCTGTGCTCGAACGTGCTGATCATGGCCACGGTCCCGATCCTGACGGTCGCGCTCGCGCTGCTGGGCCTCGACCGCTACCTCGACATGCACTTCTTCACGAACGATGCCGGCGGCAACGCGATGCTGTACCTGAACCTGATCTGGGCATGGGGGGCATCCGGAGGTGTACATCCTCGTGCTGCCCGCGTTCGGCATCTATTCGGAAGTCATCGCCACGTTCGCGAAGAAGCCGTTGTTCGGCTACCGGACGATGGTCTATGCATCGTGCGTGATCATGGTGCTCGCGTTCCTCGTGTGGCTGCACCACTTCTTCACGATGGGTTCCGGTGCGAACGTCAACGCGTTTTTCGGCATCATGACGATGGTCATCGCGATTCCGACCGGCGTGAAGATCTTCAACTGGCTGTTTACGATGTACCGCGGACGCATCGAATTCACGGCGCCCGTGCTGTGGACGATCGGTTTCATGGTCACGTTCACGCTCGGCGGCATGACCGGCGTGATGATGGCGATTCCGGGCGCGGACTTCGTGCTGCACAACAGCCTGTTCCTGATCGCGCACTTCCACAACGCGATCATCGGCGGCGTCGTGTTCGGCTACTTCGCGGGCGTGCATTACTGGTTCCCGAAGGTGTTCGGTTTCCGGCTCGACGAGAAGTTCGGCAAGCGCGCGTTCTGGTGCTGGTTCCTCGGCTTCTACGCGTCGTTCGTGCCGCTGTACGTGCTCGGCTTCATGGGCATGACGCGTCGCCTGAACCACTACGACAACCCGGCCTGGCATCCGTGGCTGGTCGCCGCCGCGTTCGGCGTCGCGCTGATCGCGCTCGGCGTGCTGTGCCAGGTCGCGTCGGTGTGGGTCGGCTGGCGCAATCGCAACCAGCCGCAGTATCGCGATGCGACGGGCGATCCGTGGAACGGCCGCACGCTCGAATGGGCGACGAGTTCGCCGCCCGCCGTCTACAACTTCGCGGTGATCCCGAACGTGCATGAACTCGACGAGCTCGCGTATCGCAAGGCGAAGGGCCTCGGGCTCGGCCTCGGCAGGAACGTCAGGTACCAGGACATCCACATGCCGTCGAACACGAGTGCGGGCTTCTTCGTCGGCATCTTCAGCCTGGCGCTCGGCTTCGCACTCGTCTGGCACATCTGGTGGCTCGCGATCGCCGCGCTCGTCGGCATCGTCGCGACGGTGGTGCTGTACAGCGCACAGGACAACGACGGTTATTTCATCCCGGCGGATACCGTCCGCAAGATCGAGGACCAACGCGCGGGCGTGCGGATCGGCACACCGGCGCCGCAAGCCGAACTGGAGGCGAACTGATGTCGTATCAATCTCTCGCGGGCGCCGGCCATCAACCGGCGGCGCATCACCATCCGCCGTCGCATTCGGTGTTCGGCTTCTGGCTGTACCTGATGACCGACTGCGTGATCTTCGCGTCGCTGTTCGCGACGTTCGCGGTGCTCGGCCACCAGTTTGCGGGCGGGCCGACCGCGAAGGACCTGTTCGATATCCCGGGCGTCGCGCTCGAGACCGCCGCGCTGCTGCTGTCGAGCATCACGTACGGTTTCGCGATGCTCGGCGCGCAGCGCCGCCGACGCGGCACCGTGTTCGTCTGGCTCGCGGTGACGTTCGTGCTCGGCGCGGCGTTTCTCGCGATGGAACTGCGCGAGTTCTCGCACCTGATCGCGGAAGGCGCGGGCCCGCAGCGCAGCGCGTTCCTGTCGGCGTTCTTCGCGCTGGTCGGCACGCACGGATTGCACGTGGCGGTGGGCCTGTTGTGGATGGTCGTGCTCGTGGTGCAGATCGCGCGTGGCCCCGGCATGACGGAACGCGACTTCCGGCGCCTCACCTGCCTGAGCCTCTTCTGGCACTTCCTCGACATCGTCTGGATCTGCGTGTTCTCCTTCGTTTATCTCGCGAGCGTGATCTAAATGGCTCATTCGGAACTCATCCGCCACGATGAAGCGCACGGCACGGCCGGCGGCTACCTCGTCGGTTTCGTGCTGTCGGTGCTGCTGACGGCCGCGTCGTTCGGCCTAGTGACGGGCGGCGTGCTGGCGCCGAAGGCGGCGCTCATCGCGCTCGCGGTGCTCGCGTTCGTGCAGATTCTCGTGCACCTCGTGTGCTTCCTGCATATGAACGCGTCGTCCAGCCAGCGCTGGAACGTGATGGCGTTCAGCTACACGGTGCTCACCGCGCTGATCCTGATCTTCGGGACGCTGTGGGTGATGCACAACGTCAGCATGAACATGATGTCGCGGTAACCGGATCAGGGCCTTGGTTCGGCCCGCCCCTCTGCGCCGTGCCTGCCGCACGGCTCCTCTTTTTTCGGGCGTGCGGTTCGCGCGCCTTTCCGCATCATGGTCAACAACGAGTCCCAGACACCGGTTCGTGCCGACGAGCCGATCCCGCATCGCAAGGTCATCCGCGCGTGGCTCGTGCCGGTCGCCACGCGCGAGATCGTGCGCCCGATCCTGCTGCTCGTGCTCGACTACCTGCTGTTGTTCGCGGCGTTTGCCGGCGCGCTGCTGATTCCGTCGATCGTCGGCAAGATCGCCTGCGGGATGGCCGCCGGCTTCATCACCGGGCGGCTCTTCATCATCGGGCACGACGCGTGTCACCAGAGCCTGACGCCCGATCGCCGGCTGACCCGCTGGCTCGGCCGCATCGCCTTCCTGCCGTCGCTGACGCCATACAGCCTGTGGGAAGTCGGGCACAACGTCGTGCACCACGGCTATACGAACCTGAAGGGCTTCGACTTCGTGTGGGCACCGCATACGCCGGCGGACTATGCGGCGCTGTCGCCGGCGCGCCGCTTGCTGGATCGTATCTACCGGAGCGGCTGGGCGCCGGGGCTCTACTATTTCGTCGAGATCTGGTGGCTGCGGATGTATGTCCCGACCCGAACCTATATCGGTGCGTCGCGGCCCGTGTTCCGGCGCGACTGCCTGCTGGTGACGGGCTTCGCAGCCGTGTGGATCGCCGCCGTCGTCTGGGCGGCGATCGCGACCGGGCAGCCCATCGCGCTGCTGCTCGCAACCGGCGTGCTCGTGCCGTTCCTGTTCTGGTGCTCGATGATCGGCTTCGTCGTGTATGTCCATCACACCGATCCGCGCATCGCGTGGCACGCGAACCGCGCGGAATGGTCGAATGCCGCGCCGTTCGTGTCGACCACGCTGCACCTGACGTTCTCGTTCGGTATCGGCGGCCTGCTGCACCACATCATGGAGCACACGGCGCATCACGTCGACATGAGCGTGCCGCTGTACCGGCTCAAGCCCGCGCAGGCGACACTGGAGGACATGCTGCCCGGGCGGATCGTCGTGCAGCGCTTCAGCTGGCGCTGGTACTTCGACACGGCCCGCCGCTGCAAGCTCTACGACACCGACCGCAAGCTCTGGGTGGACTACCTCGGAAACCGGACGAGCGACGCGGCATGCGAAGCGCGCCCGCCGGCCGCCGCGGACGAGCTGCCGGGCGCGGCTCCCGAACCGGCGGGCAAGGCGCCCGCCGCGAGCGCTCACGCGGTGCCGTAATCCACGTGGCCGGTTTCGCGGCAGAAGCTGACGAGCCGCAAACCGGCCGCCTTCGCGATCTCGATCGCTAGCGACGACGGCGCGGAGATCGTCGCGACCAGCGGGATGCCGACCCGTGCGGCCTTGCGCACGAGCTCGTAGCTCGCGCGGCTCGACAGGACCACGAAACCGTCGGTCGTGTCGGCGCGCGACAGCACGAGCGAGCCGATCAGCTTGTCCAGCGCGTTGTGGCGGCCGACGTCCTCGAACGCGATCCGGATCGCGCCTGGTGCGTCGCACCACGCGGCCGCATGCAGGCCGCCGGTGAGCCGCGTGAGCGCCTGGTGGGCCGGCAGCGCATGCGCCGCGCGCGCCAGCGCGTCGGGCGCGAGGCGCGCGAGAAAGCCCGTGTCGGGCCCACGTTCGGGCGCGAGGTCGAGCAGATCGATGCTTTCGATCCCGCACACGCCGCAGCCGGTGCGCCCCGCCAGCGCGCGGCGCCGATCCTTCAGCGCGGCGAACGCCTGCTGGACGACTTCCAGGTGCACGTCCGCGTGCGGCAGCGGCGCGTCGGCGTGCAGGATCACCTCGATGTCCTTGATGTCGCTGCCGCGCGCGACGATCCCTTCCGAGATCGCGAAGCCGACCGCGAACGCCTCAAGGTCGCACGGCGTACACCTCATCACCGCGTGCGAGATGCCGTTGAAGACGAGTGCGACGGGCCATTCCTGGCCTACGTAGTCGTGCGCAGTTTCGACGGTGCCGCCGCGCGTGCGGCTCACGGACAGTTCGATCGCGCCGCGCGGCTCGGCGCGCAGTTCGTCTGTTTCGGTCGGATTCACGAGCACTCCCGTTGATTCGCGGCGCGGCCGGCGGACAATCGTGTCCGCCGACCGCGCGCAGAGGTTCTAAAATACCTCAGGCAGGCCGGCCGCGCCGGCATCCGCCACGTCAGGTAACGACCATGGGACTCAGCGACGCTCCGTTGCTCTTCAACTTCGAACACGATTCGTCGGAAAACTTCACGTACATCCCGATGATCGTGCGTTTCAACCTCGACCGCTTCGGTCTGCGGATTTCGCTCGAGCACTGGCAGTTGTTGCCGCTCGAGGACCGCAAGCTGCTCGCGCGCTTTCCGGCCGACGACGATACCGCGATCGAGCCCAACTTCGATCACGCGCTGTTCGAAATGCTGCGCACGCACGCCGATCTGGAACCGTCGTGGTTCCAGCCGGACGAGCGGCCGACCTGGCGCGCCGTCGACACGGTGCCGGAGTCGCTCGTGCAGCAGAGCGCACTGGCCGGGCTGTCGGCGCCCGCGCTCGCGCAGTGGCAGCGGCTCGCGCCGTTCCAGCGCTACGTGCTGGTGAAGCTGTCGCGCAAGCCGAAGCTGAATCACGATTTCCTGCCCGCGATGCGGGAGTTCGGGCTGACGGCCACCCCCTGACGGGCCGCGGGCCGCGCTGCAGCGCGGCGCTCGCCCGTCACAGCGGCGGCAGTTGCCGCGGCTTGCGGTCCGGGCCGGTTGCACCGTACGTGAGCGTCGCTTCGGTAACCTTCACGATTTCGCCCATCAGGCGCATGCGCTGCGCGTACACCTCGACGTCGACCGTGATCGACGTGTTGCCGGTGCGCGTGATGGTCGCGTAGAAGCTCAAGAGATCGCCGACGAACACCGGCTGCTTGAACACGAACGAGTTGACCGCGACCGTCGCGACGCGGCCGTTCGCACGCTGGCTCGCGGGGATCGAGCCGGCGATGTCGACCTGCGACATGATCCAGCCGCCGAACACGTCGCCGTGGACGTTCGCGTCGTGCGGTTGCGGGACGACGCGCAGCGCGGGCTGCTTTTGCGGGAGTTCGAGGGTCGAATCGGTCATGGCGGGGGCTTTCATCCTGTAATAAATGAGCCGCCTCGCGCCGCTGCCGGCGGTCTTGCCGGCCAGCCTGCGCGCGGCGGCTTCTGCGACAATACAACGTTCGCCAAATTGTACGAGAAAGCGGGCGAGCCGGCCGCCGATGCACGCGTCCGGCACAGCCGCCGATCCTTCCCCCATGCGCCGATTTCCTGCTTCCGGCGAGCCCGCGCCGGCTTCGACCGGGCCCCGCAACGACTGGCAGACCATCCGGTCGCTGCTGCCGTACCTGACCACCTACAAATGGCGCGTCGCGCTCGCGCTCGCCTGCCTGATCGGCGCGAAGGTGGCGAACCTCGGCGTGCCGGTCGTGATGAAGCGCATCGTCGACCACCTGTCCTATGTGCAGCAGATCACCGCGCTCGGCCGCGCCGAACAGTCGGCCGGCATCGTGCTCGCGGGCGGCGTCGGCCTGCTGGTCGTCGCGTATGCGTTCGTGCGGCTGTCGACGTCGCTGTTTACCGAGCTGCGCGAGATCCTGTTCTCGAAGGTCACCGAGAGCGCGGTGCGCCAGCTCGCGCTGCAGGTGTTCCGGCACCTGCACGGGCTGTCGCTGCGGTTCACCTGGAGCGCCAGACGGGCGGCATGTCGCGCGACATCGAGCGCGGCACGCGCGGCATCCAGCACCTGATTTCGTATTCGCTGTACAGCATCCTGCCGACGCTCGTCGAGGTCGGGCTCGTGCTCGGTTTCTTCGTGGTCAAGTACGAGGCCTATTACGCGTACGTGACGTTCGCGGCGCTGGTCACGTACATCGTGTTCACCGTGAAGGTCACCAACTGGCGCACGCACGTCCGCCGCACGATGAACGAGCTCGACTCGCGCGCGAACTCGCGGGCGATCGATTCGCTGATCAACTACGAGACGGTGAAGTACTCGGCAACGAGGAGTGGGAAGCGCAGCGCTACGACGAGAACCTGAAGCGCTACCGGAAGGCCGCGATCCGCTCGCAGAACTCGCTGTCGGTGCTGAACTTCGGCCAGCAGGCGATCATCGGCACGGGGCTCGTGTTCATCCTGGGGCGCGCGACGCAGGGCGTGCTCGCGGGCAAGCTGACGCTCGGCGATCTCGTGCTGATCAACACGTTCATGCTGCAGCTCTATAGTCCGCTGAACTTTCTCGGCGTCGTCTACCGCGAGCTGAAGCAGAGCCTCACCGACATGGACCGGATGTTCGGGCTGCTGTCGTCCGCGAAGGAAGTCGCGGACCTGCCCGATGCACGGCCGCTCGCGGTGGCCGGCGCACAGGTGCGCTTCGAGCACGTGAACTTCGCGTACGAGCCGGCGCGGTCGATCCTGCACGACGTGACGTTCACGATCGACGCGGGTACGACGACCGCGGTGGTCGGTCACAGCGGTTCCGGGACATCGACGCTGTCGCGCCTGCTGTTCCGCTTCTACGATCTCGACCGGCAGGCGGGCGGTGCGATCCGGATCGACGGCCAGGACATTCGCGACGTCACGCAGGATTCGCTGCGCGCATCGATCGGGATCGTGCCGCAGGACACCGTGCTGTTCAACGACTCGATCTACTACAACATCGCGTACGGCCGGCCGACCGCGACCCGCGACGAGGTGGTCGCGGCCGCGCGCGCCGCGCACATCCACGATTTCATCGAAAGCCTGCCGAAGGGTTATGACACGCCGGTCGGCGAGCGCGGGCTGAAGCTGTCGGGCGGCGAGAAGCAGCGCGTCGCGATCGCGCGCACGCTGCTGAAGGATCCGCCGGTCCTGCTGTTCGACGAAGCGACGTCGGCGCTCGAGTCACGCTCGGAACGCGCGATCCAGCACGAGCTCGACCAGATCGCGCGGCATCGCACGACGCTCGTGATCGCACACCGGCTGTCGACGGTCGTGCACGCGCAGCAGATCCTCGTGATGGATCACGGGCGGATCGTCGAGCGCGGCACGCACGACGAACTCGTGCGCGCGGACGGACTGTATGCGCAGATGTGGGCGCTGCAGCAGCAGCGCGCGGCGGCGGGCGGGGACGAGGCCGAGGCCGCGTGATCGGCGGTGCAGCGCGCGATGGCGCGCAGCGGGACTGCGGGGCGGTCTGCCGGAAGGGTGCGCGGGCAGCGTAGCGGCACGACGCGGCGCCGTGCCGTCCGTCGTCCGGTCAGCCCGCGGCGCGCAGCCGCGCGTCGAGCTCGCCGAGCTGCGCGGGCGTGCCGACGTTCTCCCAGATGCCTTCGTACAGTTCGCCGCTCGCGCGGCCGGCTTCGATCGTCGCGCGGAAGTACGGCGTCAGTGCGCGTCGCGTGCCGGGCGCGAGATCGCGGAACATCCGCGTGTCGTACAGGCCGATGCTGCCGAACGTGACGCGCTTGCCGCCGTCGAGCGACAGGCGCCCGTCGCCACCGAGCACGAAGTCGCCGGACGGATGGACCGGCGGATTCGGCACCATCACGAGATGCATCGCGGGCGCGTCGAGCGCCGACATGCGCGCGGCGGGGGGCGGCGAGCTTTCCGTAATCGAACTCGGCGAACACGTCGCCGGCCACCGCGACGAACACCGTCGACCGCCCGTCGCGCTCCAGCAGCGGCAGCGCCTGCGCAAGACCGCCGGCGGTTTCCAGCGCTTCGCCTTCGGCCGAATACGCGAGCCGCACGCCCCAGCGCGAACCGTCGCCGAGCGCGGCCTCGATCCGTTCGCCGAGCCACGCGTGGTTGATCACGATCGTCTCGATGCCCGCGCGCGCGAGCGCTTCGATCTGCCAGACGATCAGCGGCTTGCCGCCGGCTTCGAGCAGCGGCTTCGGGCGGGTGTCGGTCAGCGGGCGCATCCGTTCGCCGCGCCCGGCGGCGACGATCATCGCCGTGGTCAGGGTGTCGCTCATGTTCGGCTGGGTGTCAGGGCAGTCAGGACGGTCAAAACGTATAGCCCACGTCGGCCGTCGCGTTGCCCTCGAGTTCGTCGAGCAGCTTTGCGAACGGCACGAGCGGGCGGTAGCGCAGCGCGACCTTGCGCGCATACGCGAGGACGCGCGGCAGGTCGTTCAGGTAGTGCGGCTTGCCGTCGCGGTAATTGATGCGCGCGAACAGGCCGAGGATCTTGATATGGCGCTGCAGCCCCATCCATTCGAGCTGGCGGTAGAACTCGCCGAAATCGGGGTCGACCGGCAGGCCGGCCTTTTTCGCCTTTTCCCAGTAATACGCGAAGCAGTCGAGCTCGAATTCCTCGTCCCAGCTGATGAACGCGTCGCGCAGCAGCGACACGACGTCGTAGGTCAGCGGCCCGTACACGGCGTCCTGGAAGTCGAGCACGCCCGGATTCGGCTCGCAGACCATCAGGTTGCGCGGCATGAAGTCGCGCAGCATGAAACCCTGCGGCTGCGCGTGCGCGCTGGCGACCAGCAGCGCGACGGTGTGCTCGAGCGTGCCGCGCATCGCGTCGCTGACCGGCTTGCCGAGGTGGCGGCCGACGAACCATTCGGGCAGCAGCTCCATTTCGCGGCGCAGGAACGCTTCGTCGAACGGCGGCAGCACGTCGGGCAACGACCTGAGCTGGACGCGGATCAGCGCGTCGAGCGCGTCGCGCATCAGCGGCCGCGCGGCGGCCGGGTCGGCCGGATCGAGCACCGAGATGTACGACGTGCGGCCGAGGTCCGTCACGAGCATGAAACCCGCGTCGAAATCGTGGGCCAGCACGTCCGGCACGTGATCGCCGGCCGCGGCGAGCAGCGGCGCGACCTGGACGAACTCGCGGCACTTCTCGGGCGGCGGCGCGTCGACGGCGATCAGCGCGCCGCCGGCGCTGGTGGCCGACGCGACACGGAAATAACGGCGGAAACTGGCGTCCGACGACGCCGGCGCGAGGGTCGACAGGTCGAGCGCGTAGCGCTCGGCGAGCGGGTGCAGCCACGCGGTGAGTGCGTCGAGGCGGGCGTCGGGCTGGGATGCGGCGGATGGGGGCGTCATGAAACTCGGGGGAGGGGGGAACGTCTTGCCATATAATACCCCACGACTTTTTTGACGCGCCCCGCGTCAGCTTCCGCCGTGCAGGCCCGCTGCCTGTCGCGCCGCCCGCCCGATCGCCTCCCCGGTTTGCGCTCAGCCGCAGTCGCGGTGCGACGGCGCGGCCCGCCGTGCGCGAGTGTGCCGTGCAGGCGCGGTTGACAAGGGGCGATTCGCCAAACGATAGATGCCGCCCAAACCGCTCTTCCCGAATGTTTTCCCCGGTGACGGGGCGCCGCGCAAACGGCGGCTCGCGCTCGCGCTCC
>JAJJMA010094496.1:223195-270023 GCA_023529015.1 Papaver nudicaule
CGGCGTGTCGATGCCGATCAGCTTCACGCCATGCGCGGCGAGCAGGTCGATCGTTTCAGGCGCGACTGCGCAGAACTCGGGGTCCCATTGCGCGATCGGCGCTTGCGCACAGGTGCGCAGCAGTACGCGCGGCGGCACGCCGTCGAGCGCGGCCGCGATAGCGGCCGGCTGCACGACGGGCGAGGCGCCGATGCAATGGATCACGCGGCACGGGCCGAGAGAGGTGTCGAGCGGCACGGCGCCGATCGGTGCGCCGTCGGCGTCGTAGTGCAGCGGCGCGTCGCAGTGCGCGCCCGTATGCGGCGACAGCGTCAGGCGCGCGACGTTGACCGGCGAGCCGGCCTCCATCCGCCACACGCGTTCGCCGGAAACCGGCGTATCGCCCGGCCACACGGGAGTGGCGGGGCTGACGGGCGGCGAGATGTCCCAGAGTGTGTCCATGGCATGACGAATCGGTGAGTCGGTGCTTCGAATGATAGGTGGACGCTCGCAGAAAGTGCTTGCGAAATAAACATGGACAATCCGTCGGATTGGCAGATAATTCGACTCAGAGGGAAAACGGGGACCAAAAATGCACGCGATCACGCTCGATGCCACCGACTGCCGGATTCTGGCGGTACTGCAGGAGGAGGGCAGAATCAGCAATCTCGACCTGGCGGAACGGATTTCGCTTTCGCCATCCGCCTGCCTGCGCCGCATGCGCCTGCTCGAGGAGCAGGGCGTGATCGAGCACTATCGCGCGTGCCTGAGCCGCGAGAAGCTCGGCTTCGAGCTCGAGGCGTTCGTGCAGGTGTCGATGCGCAACGAAGAGAATCAATGGCACGAGCGCTTCGCGGAAGCGCTGCGCGAATGGCCGGAGGTGGTCGGCGCGTTCGTCGTGACGGGCGAGAGCCACTATCTGCTGCGCGTGCTCGCGCACAACCTCAAGCACTATTCGGATTTCGTGCTGAACCGGCTCTACAAGGCGCCGGGCGTGATGGACATCCGTTCGAACATCGTGTTGCAGACGCTGAAGGACGATGCCGGCGCGCCGGTCGGGCTGGCGCGCACGGGCGCGATCAAAGCGGTGTAAGGCCGTGGAAGCCGCCGCCGTGGAACACGAGCGGCGGCGTCGCGTCCGAGGCCGCCCGCACGCCGCAGCGTTCCACGTCGCCGACGAAGATCACGTGGTCGCCTTCGTCGTAGCGGCTGCGGTTGTGGCATTCGAACCACGCGAGCGCGCCGTCGAGCACGGGCATCCCCGAGTTGCCGGCCACATGCGCGATCCCTTCGAAGCGGTCGCCCTTGTAGGTCGAGAAACGCTTGCACAGGTCGACCTGCGACGCCGCGAGCACGTTCACCACGTACTGACTGTTGCCGCGAAACACGGGCATCGACGCCGATTTGTGCGCGAGGCTCCACAGTACGAGCGGCGGATCGAGCGATACCGAGTTGAACGAGCTGGCGGTGATGCCGATCAGCTGCCCGGACGGCGCGCGCGTCGTGATCACCGTCACGCCCGTCGCAAACTGGCCGAGCGCCTGGCGGAAGGCGGCCGAGTCGAAATCCGGCGGGTTGGCGCGGCTCATCGGGCGGCCCTCCGGAACGAAACGGGCGGGCGCGGCGCGACACGGGTGTGACGGGCGCGGCGGACGAAAGGCGACAAGGCGGTCGGTTGGGAAGTGGTGCGCATGGCCCGATTTTAGCGGACTCGGGGCCGCCGGGCCCGGCCGGACGGCGCATTGCGGGGATAGCGTGATGTAGCGACCACTGCGGCGCGATGCCGGGTTCACGATGGCGCACGGTCGGCATGGCCGTTCTGTCGCGTGTTTGTGCGGTGCGGTCGGCCCGTCCACCTGCCCATCCGCCGATCCGCCACGCGTGCCATCGACGCCCGTACTAGCTCGTCGCCGCCAGTCCGAGCGACAGCGCGCCCGTCACGATCAGGCTGGACGCCCAGACCGCATCGAGATTGAACCAGCTCCGCGACACGAACGTCAGCCCGAGATAGCGGTACACGAGCCACGCGAGCCCGCCGCCGGCGGCGATCATCGCGACCGCATGCACGGCCGCGACGACGAGCGCCCTCCCGAGATGCGCATCGACGAGCGTCGCCGCCGCGCGGTGGCCGGCGTCCCTGTCGAACCCGCAAAGCCCAGGTAGATCGGCACCAGCATCAGCCCCGCGCCGTGCGCGATCGCCACCGCGAACGACCCCAGGCC
This sequence comes from Papaver nudicaule, assembly GCA_023529015.1. Classification (NCBI taxonomy): domain Eukaryota; kingdom Viridiplantae; phylum Streptophyta; class Magnoliopsida; order Ranunculales; family Papaveraceae; genus Papaver; species Papaver nudicaule. The sequence continues at coordinate 225,397 of JAJJMA010094496.1, forward strand.
GAGCCGTGCGGGCGGGATCCGTGCGAGCGCACGCGGATGCCGGCGCCGGATCAGCAGCACGGCGCCGAAACCGATCACGAGCGCGCTCGCGCCGATCCGGATCGCCGATTGCCACGCGAGCAGCGCGGCGAGCAGCCCGAACGGCAGCATCACCGCGAATACCGCGAGCGCATGGCCGAGCGCGAGATAGCCGAGCGCCGCGACGAGCGCGCCGCCGCGGCGCGTCATCAGCGCGTTCGATACCGCGAGCGGCCAGCCCATCGCGGGATTGAGCCCGTGATACACGCCGCTCGCGAGCACGGCCGCCCACAGCGCGAACTGTGCGTGAAGTCCGGTGTTCAACGCTTGACCGACGGGTAGCAGAACGAGTCGGTCGAGCAGTCGCCGCCTTCGAGCCGGATCTGGTGCGCGCGATAGCCGTCGGGGAACTCGACCCAGTAATCGTCGGCGAGCTTCAGCCCGCCGTCCGGCCCCGCATGCGCGAGCACTTGCGCGGCCGGCACGCCGTCCGGATAGAACTGGTCGTCCCATGTCGAATAGAGCGAGTTGGTCCAGTACACGCGCCGGCCGTCGCGGCTGATCTCGACCATCTGCGGGCCGCCCGCGAACCCGCGGCCATTCGAGTGCGGCGCGCGGCGCACGATGCCGCCGATCCGCACCGACCCCGCGAGCACCGGGTGATGCGGATCCGACACGTCGTACTGCCGCATCTCGCCGGTGCCCCAGCACGACACGTACAGGAAGCGGTCGTCGAGCGACAGGTCGATGTCGGTCACGAGCGGCGGCACCGCGCCGAACCCTTTCAGCAGCGGCGGCAGCTCGTCGGCCGCGGCCGGTTCGGGCGGGATCGTCGCGGTCTTTTTCACATGGAACTTGCCGTCTTCGCGCCACCAGGTCCAGATCGACCCTTCGAGATTCGTCGTATCGACCACGACGCCGACGAATCCGTATTCGCGCACCGGGTCGTGCGCGGGCCGCACCTCGAGCGCCATCTGGTGCTGCGCGCCGAGATCGATCGTCTGCACGTTGCGCCGCGCGCGCAGGTCCCAGAAATGCAGCCGGTGCCCGTATTTGTTCGCGAGCAGGTCCTCGGGCACGATGCCGTTCTCGAATTGCGGCGGCAGCGCCCATTCGCTCGACACCATGTAGTCGCGCGGCAGGTTCCACCAGAAATCGTAGTGCTTGTCCTGCGGGCCGCGATCGATCTCCCAGCGGCCGAGCACGTCGAAGGTTTCGCAATCCATGATGAAGATGCCGGGTGCGCCGTCGGTGCCATCCTTGCCCGCGCCGCCGAGCGTGCTCACGTAGATGCCCTCGGGGCCGCAGTGAACGGTGTGCGGTCGCGAATAACCGGTCTTCGCGAAGATCTCGTCGGGTTCGATGATCTTGTGGATGCGTGCCTGGGTCGGGTGCGGTTTCGTGTCGATCACGTAGATGCGCGACGAGCGCAGGCCGGGGATGATCAGGAAGCGGCGTTCGAGGAACGCATGGCCGGTCAGCGGCGACAGCGCCGACGAACATGCATTCCAGCCGAAGTGGTGAAACTCGTCGCCGGTGTTCGGCATCGTCACCGTGTGCACGATCTTGCCGTAGGTCGGCGAGCCGGGCTTCACGTCGATCACGGCGAGCGCGTCGGGTCTGGAAAAAATCGGGGCTCAGCAACAACGTATAGGCAAACGCTTCCGCCGGCGCCTGCATCGCAAGCTCCGGCGAAGCGTGAAATGTCGGGTCAGGCCGCATGCTCATGGTAAGTGCTCTCTCGGTGGTATCGAATCACGGACGCACGGTCGTGCGCTGCACACGTGCGGGTCGAGGTTGCCGCGCGGCGCGCCTCTCGCCGGCGGGTGCGATCGGCAGGCGGCTGCACGCGTCGGCGACACGCGCAGCGCCGTGCCTCAGATCGTGAAAGCGGGTGAAGGCGGGGTGCGGGATCGTCGCGCCCGGGGCGACACGGGCGCACGGCATCGCGAGGGTGCGGTTGAAGCGTCGGCTCGCGACGTGGCGGCGACCGGGCCCGCGACGCGGGCTGGGTATGTGAAGGCGTGCATATCGATGTTCCGGCAGATGATGGGTGCATCAGGGACGGGCGTGCATCGGACGCTTTGCGTGGCCGGGCGGATTGCGCCGTGGTTACGCGTGCCTAAGTGTAGTCGAGAAACGTGCGGCCGGTCGCGCGCGGCACCTGTACGATCTGCCAGGTTCGCGCGCGAGTGAGATACTTGCCGACGTGCCGCTGCGGCCCGTACCACGGGCGGGCAGCGGCGAGACGCAACGGTGGCGCCGGCACCTGTGTGCCGGCCGCTGTTTTCAACGAGGGTCTGATTTCATGGTGAACGAAATGCTTGAAACCGCGACGTTGGGAGGCGGGTGTTTCTGGTGCACGGAGGCCGTGTTTCTCGACGTCGACGGCGTGACTGCCGTCCAGTCGGGCTACGCGGGCGGCCATACGCGCAATCCGGGCTATCGCGACATCTGCGAAGGCGACACGGGCCACGCGGAAGTCGTCAACGTGACGTTCGATCCGGCGCGCATCGGCTATCGCGAGATCCTCGAGATCTTCTTCGCGACGCACGATCCGACCCAGTTGAACCGGCAGGGCAACGACGTCGGCACGCAGTACCGGTCGGTCGTGTTCACGCATTCGGATGCGCAGCGCGATACGGCGCTGGACGTGATCCGCGAGCTGGAGCGCGAGCAGGTGTTCGGGCAGCCGATCGTCACGCAGGTCGTGCCGCTCGACGGCAACTACTGGCCGGCCGAGGACTATCACCAGAACTATTACGCGCGGAACCCGGGGCAGGGCTACTGCTCGGTCGTGATCGGGCCGAAGCTCGCGAAATTCCGGCAGAAGTTCTCGCACCGGCTGAAGTCGCTGCGCGGCGCGTGAGCGCGTGAGCGGCGCAAACCGGCGAACAGGCCCTAAGCCGCCTCGTTGCGCCACTGCGCGCACGCGGCGGCGATCTCGCGTGCGAGCGCGATGCACGACAGCGGCGCGGAGCCTTCCGCCTTGTTGTTGATCGTGATGATCACCGGCGGTCCGGCCAGCGCGTAGCGCGCGGCCAGTTCGGCGAGCGCCGAGCGCGTGGCCGGATCCTCGTCGACGAGCTTGTCGAACGGCTCGTACTTCGCTTTCGCCTGTTCGTACTTGAAGCCGCCGTGCAGGCTCCAGCGCACGATCAGCGGGCCCGGCGCGTCGCCGTCGAGCAATGCGAGCGCGGCGGCCTGGCGCAGCGGGTCGGGCATCCGCGCGTGCAGGCCGACGCAGTAGCGCACACCGAGCGCGGCGAGCGCACGGATGAAGCGCGGTGTGAGCAGGCTCGCGTCGCGGATCTCGAGTGCGTAGCGCGGGCCGTCGGCTTCCGGCGGCAGCGGCGGCAGCGCCGTGAAGAATGCGGCCAGCCGGTCGATCAGCGCGGCCGGCTCGGCGAGCAACCGGTCGGGCAGCGGCGAGAACTGGAACACGAGCACGCCGGCTTTCCGGCCGAGCCCTTCGAGGCACGGCTGCACGAATTCGCGGGTGGCGAGCGGCGCATCGAGGAAGGTCGGGTTCGGCCCCGACGGCTCGCCGCGCCGGCCGCGCACGACCGCGTCGGTCACCGAGGCCGGCGCCTTCACGACGAAGCGGAAATCGTCGGGCACCTGCTGCGCGTCGCGCAGGTAGTCGGCGACGGACAGCGGGCCGTAGAACGACCGGTCGAGACTCACGCTCTTCAGCAGCGGATGCGCGCCGTACGCTGCGAGCCCTTCGCGCGACAGCTTCGTCTGTGCAAAATCGCCGTCGTAGACGATGCCGGTCCAGCCGGGGAAGTACCACGACGACGTGCCGAGCCGGACGTTCGGCGGCAGGCCGGCCGCGGCGTCGGCGACGTCCGCCGCGATCGGCGCGGGTGGCACGCCGCGCGAGCGCCGGCCTTTCTTCGGCGGGGCGGCCGCCGGCGACGGTTCGTCCCACAGCAGGCCGGAGGCAGGCGGTGGTGCTGAGTCGGAGTCGGGCGGACTGGCGGTTGCACGGGCGGGCGGTGCCTGTCGTGCAGCGTCATGCGGGTTCGCAGTGACGCGTTCGCCGGCGTTTGCAGAAGGCGCGTCGTCCGCGGGCGGCGACGCGCGTGCAGCGTCCGGCGGCACGCCGAACAGGTCGAATTGCCCGTCGGCGTGCGACCCGTCCGTGTCGTCGTGCTGCTGTCGTTCCGGCGGCGCCGTGCGCCGCGTCCTGCCGTCACCCATGCATGCCCAGCGTGAAGTGCTGCCTAGCGCGGCAGCGCGTGTTCGTACATATAGCGCCGCGACCACGGCAGCGTTTTCGCGCTGCGTCCGGCCTTGCGGCACACGATCTGGAAGATCGACACGTCGTCGTGCTCGAACGCATACGCGCAGCCGGCGAGATACACGCGCCAGATACGGAATTTTTCGTCGTCGACGAGTTTTCGTGCTTCTTCGGCCTTCGCCTCGAAATTTTCCGTCCAGATCTCGAGCGTGCGCGCATAGTGCCGCCGCAGGCTTTCGACGTCAACCGCTTCCAGCCCGCCGCGCTGCGCCGCCTCGAGCGCGAGGCTGATGTGCGGCAGCTCGCCGTCCGGGACCACGTAGCGGTCGATGAACTCGCCGCCGCCGAGCGCCGTCTCGCCGCTTTCCGCGTCGGTCGACGTGATGCCGTGGTTCATCGCGATGCCGTCGTCGGCGAGCCGTTCGCGGATCCGCGAGAAATAGAGCGGCAGGTTCTTGCGGCCGACGTGCTCGAACATCCCGACGCTCGTGATGCGGTCGAACTGGCCGTCGATCTCGCGGTAATCCTGCAGGCGGATCTCGATCTTGTCCTCGAGCCCCGCGGCCTTCACGCGCGCGGTCGCGAGGTCGAACTGGTTCTGCGACAGCGTCACGCCGAGACACGTCGCGCCGAACTTCTGCGCGGCGCGCAGCACGAGCGCACCCCAGCCGCAGCCGATGTCGAGCAGGCGCTGGCCCGGCTGCAACTGGATCTTCGTCAGGATGTGGTCGATCTTCTTGACCTGCGCGGTGGCAAGATCCTCGTCGCCGTTCTCGAAGTACGCGCACGAATACACCATGTTCTCGTCGAGCCACAGCCTGTAGAACTCGTTCGACACGTCGTAGTGATACTGGATCGCCTTCTTGTCGGTGTTCTTCGTGTGGCTGAAGTAGCGCTTCACGCGCGCGAGCGTGCTCGCACTCGTCACCGTGCTGCGCGCGAGCGAGTAGCTGATGTTGATGATGTCCGACACCTTGCCCTCGATGTCGATCTTGCCCTGCACGTACGCCTCGCCGAGATTGTCGAGGCTCGGTTCGAGCAGTAGCGGCAACGCCGACGCGCTGTTCACCTTCAGCGTGACCTGCGGCGCGCTGAAGGTGCCGAAATCGAGTTGATCGCCGTTCCACAGCACGAGACGCGCCGGTATGTTCGCTTTCGCCCGTACTTCGTCCGCCCACTGTGCCAGCTTCTTTTCCCAGAACATTTGGATTCTCCGTTTGTTCGTTGAATCGAATACAGCCAAGTATCTTGACCGGCGCCCCGCCGTGAAGCGGGCGCCCGGATGCAACACGAGACACGACCGGCGTGCGCCGGCGCCGCGCTTACGGCGACAGGCGCGAGATCGTCCAGTCCGGCGACGTGTCGGCGTCGCGCGTATAGAGCAAGCGGTCGTGCAGCCGCGACGGGCGGCCCTGCCAGACCTCGATCGAGTCGGGCACGAGGCGGTAGCCGCCCCAGTGCGGCGGGCGCGGCGGGGCGTCGCCGTACCGTTCGCTGACGGCCTTTTCGCGCGCTTCGAGCGTCGCGCGGCTGTCGATCACGGCGCTCTGCTCGGATGCCCATGCACCGATGCGCGAGCCGAGCGGACGCGACGCGAAATAGCGGTCGCTTTCTTCGGCGCTGGTTTTCTCGATCCGGCCTTCGATGCGCACCTGGCGCTCGAGCTCGATCCAGTAGAACAGCAGCGCCGCTTGCGGATGCGCGGCGAGATCGCGCCCCTTGCGGCTTTCGTAATTGGTAAAGAAGACGAACCCGCGTTCGTCGACGCCCTTGATGAGCACGATCCGGGCCGACGGCCGGCCGGCGGCGCCGACGGTCGCGAGCGTCATCGTGTTCGGCTCGGGCAGTTGGGCGGCGAGCGCCTCCTTGAACCAGCGGTCGAACTGGACGAAGGGGTCGTGGGCGGCATCGGCTTCGTCGAGCGACGCACGTGAATAGTTGATGCGGAGATCGGCGAGAGTCGTCATGTTATGCAAACGCTTCAATCTGGGGCCAGTATAGCGAACGCGCGAGAATCGTGCGTGCACAGTGGCGTGTGCGAGCGGGGAGTTCAGGCAAAATAGAGGGCTGCTCGACTTACGTTTTCCTTGCTGCCATGTCCACCGCCGACGCTGCCCCGCCCAGTTCCTCTGATCTTACCCCGAGCCCAAAAATCCAGCTTGACGTGGATCGAGAGCGGCGTTTCGGCGGCGTCGCGCGGCTGTACGGCGCGCCGGCCGCCGCCGCTTTCGAGCGTGCGCACGTCGCGGTGATCGGGATCGGCGGCGTCGGGTCGTGGACGGCCGAGGCGCTCGCGCGCAGCGCGATCGGCACGCTGACGCTGATCGATCTCGACAACGTCGCGGAAAGCAATACGAACCGGCAGATCCATGCACTCGACGGCAATTACGGCAAGCCGAAGGTCGACGCGATGGCCGAGCGGATCGCGCTGATCGATCCCGCGTGCCGCGTGAACCGGATCGAGGATTTCGCCGAGCCCGACAATTTCGACGCGCTGCTCGGCGGCGGTTTCGACTACGTGATCGACGCGATCGACAGCGTGCGCACGAAAGTCGCGCTGATCGCGTGGTGCGTCGAGAAGCGGCAGCCGCTCGTCACGGTCGGCGGCGCGGGCGGCCAGCTCGACCCGACGCGGATCCGGATCGACGATCTCGCGCTGACGATCCAGGATCCATTGCTGTCGAAGGTGCGCGCGCAGTTGCGCAAGCAGCACGGCTTTCCGCGCGGGCCGAAGGCGCGTTTCAAGGTCAGCGCCGTGTATTCGGACGAGCCGCTGATCTATCCGGACGCGGCCGCGTGCGACATCGAGGACGGCGCCGAGCCGTCCACGGCCGCGCACGTCGCGGGGCTCAACTGTGCGGGATTCGGTTCGAGCGTATGCGTGACCGCGAGCGTCGGTTTCGCGGCCGCCGCGCATGCGCTGCGTGCGATTGCCGCGCAGGCCGCCGGCTGAGCGGCGAGGCGCGAGCGTCGCTGCATGCTGCGGCGCGGCCACGCGCTGCCGGCGATACCGCGCCCAGCCGGGCCGCTGTGGCCCGGCCGGTCGTTCGTCAGTTGAGCGCCATGCTCAGCTTGCGCCGCCATCCGGCGACGATATCGGGGCGGTCGCCCGCCAGCTCGAACACCGAAATCATCGTCTTGCGGCCGAGATCGTCGCCGTACGCGCGGTCGCGTAGCACGATTTCCAGCAACTGTTCCAGCGCACCTTCATACGCACGCCGCGCGATCAGGCTCTGCGCGAGGTCGAAGCGCGCGTCGAGATCGCCGGGGTTCGCCGCGATGCGCGCTTCGAGCGCATCGGTCGGCGGCAGGTCGGCCGTTGCGTCGAGCGCGTCGAAACGGGTCTTGATCGCCTGGTAGCGCGGATCGCCGCCTTCCACGATCTGCGGCGACAGCCGCTCGGCCTCGGCGCGCGCGACTTCGACCTGGTTGTTCGCGAGCAGCAGCTCGATCAGGTCGAGGCGTGCGTCGTCGAAGCCGGGGTTCAGCGCGAGCGCCGCTTCGAGGTGCGTGAGCGCGTCGTCGTAGCGTTGCTCGGCCATCGCGTACTGCGCGGCGCGGCGTTCGGCTTCCTCGGGCGCCGGCAGCAGCCGGTCGAGGACCGCGCGCAACTGGCCTTCGGGCAGCACGCCGACGAACTGGTCGACCGGGCGCCCGTCCGCGAACGCGATCACGTGCGGGATGCTGCGCGTCTGGAAGTGCGCGGCGAGTTCCTGGTTCTCGTCGACGTTGACCTTCACGAGCTTCCAGCGGCCCGCGTAGTCGCCCTCGAGTTTTTCGAGCAGCGGGCCGAGCGTCTTGCAGGGGCCGCACCACGGCGCCCAGAAGTCGACCAGCACGGGCGTGTCCAGCGACGCCTCGATGACGTCTTCTCGAATGTGGCAAGCGTGGTGTCCATGTCGTTCTCTTCCGTTCGAATATCGTCAGGATGGGGGGCGGCGCGCCCCTTTTTCAACGCGGCTTCGACTCGGGCAGCGGACTCCACTCGGTCTCGCCCGGCACCTTGCCCATTTCCTGGCGCGTCCAGGCTTCCTTCGCGCGCTCGATCGCGTCGCGGCTGCTGGCGACGAAAGTCCATTCGATGAAGCGCTCGCCGTCGATCTTGTCGCCGCCGAGCAGCATCGCGCGCGCGCCGCTGCCGCTCGTCAGCGTGACCGGTGCGCCCGGCGCGAGCACGGCCATCCGCTCGGCCGGAACCGGCGCGCCGTCGATCGCGAGATCGCCGTCGACCACGTAGACCGCGCGCTCCTCGTGCGACGCGTCGAGTTCGATGCGGCCGCCGGCCGCGAATTCGGCCGCGACATACCGCGTGCGCGAGAACGTCGTGACCGGCGAACGCAGCCCGAACGCGTCGCCGGCGATCACCGTCAGCGACACACCGCCTGCGTTGCGCGTCGGCAGCGTGTCGGCCGCATGGTGCTCGAACGACGGCTCGGTGGTCTCGTGCGCGCGCGGCAGCGCGACCCAGGTCTGGATCCCGTGCACGGTGTGGCCGCTCGCGCGCCGGGCGTCGGGCGTGCGTTCGGAGTGGACGATCCCGCGGCCGGCCGTCATCCAGTTCACGTCGCCCGGCACGATTTCCTGCAGCGAGCCGAGGCTGTCGCGATGCAGGATCGCACCGTCGAACAGGTAGGTGACGGTCGCGAGCCCGATGTGCGGATGCGGGCGCACGTCGAGCCCCGTGCCGGCCGGCAGCGTGGCGGGCCCCATGTGGTCGAAGAAGATGAACGGACCGACGAGGCGCGCGGCGAGCGCGGGCAGCGTGCGGCGCACCTGCAGGTTGCCGATGTCGCGCACATGCGGTTTCAGCAGGGCTTTGATCGGGTCGGTCATGGCGGATCCTGTGGGGCGACGGGGGATGCGGGTCATTGTACTGGCCGCACGCGATCGACGCGCGTGGCCGAGTCCATGCGCCGCGCACGGGTATCCGGCCCCGCGACGAATCCCCGGTAGACTGGCCGGCTTCTCAGGAAAACGCCGGGCCGCCCCACGTTTTCCGCCCCGAAGGAAGTCCCCTTGTGGGATGACCCCCTCGGGGGGCCTGGCGCGAAGCGACAGGGCAGGGGGGGCACTTTGGGCAACGATCAGACAATTGAGGAGACACCGATGATGGCCCCGAAGGACTTGCTGCTCGCGCTGGTCGTGATCCTGGCGTGGGGCGTGAACTTCGTCGTGATCAAGGTCGGCCTGCACGGGATGCCGCCGATGCTGCTCGGCGCGCTGCGCTTCACGCTCGCGGCCGTGCCCGCGGGGTTCTTCGTGCGCCGGCCGCAGATTCCGTGGCGCCTGCTGGTGCTGTACGGCGCGACGATCCAGCTCGGCCAGTTCGTGCTCCTGTTCACCGGCATGTACGTCGGCATGCCGGCCGGCCTCGCATCGCTCGTGCTGCAGTCGCAGGCGTTCTTCACGCTGGTGTTCGCGATGCTGTTCCTCGGCGAGCGGCTGCGCGTGCAGAGCCTGATCGGGCTCGCGATCGCCGCGGGCGGGCTCGTCGTGATCGCGGCGCAGGGCGGCCGCGCGATGACGCTCGCGGGCTTCCTGCTGACGATCGGTTCGGCCGCGAGGTGGGCGTTCGGCAACATCGTCACGAAGAAGGTCGGCAAGGCAAACCTCGTGTCGCTCGTCGTGTGGGCGAGCCTCGTGCCGCCCGTGCCGTTCTTCCTGCTGTCGCGGTGGTTCGAAGGGCCGCAGCGGATCGCGACCGCGCTCGCCGGGCTGAACGGCGCGTCGATCTTCGCGGTCGTCTATCTCGCGGTCGTCGCGACGCTGCTCGGCTATGGGCTGTGGAGCCGCCTGATGTCGCGCTATCCGGCCGCGCAGGTCGCGCAGTTCTCGGTGCTGGTGCCGATCGTCGGCCTCGCGTCGTCGTCGCTGCTGCTCGACGAGCACCTGACGCGCGCGCAACTGATCGGTGCCGCGCTCGTGATGGGCGGGCTCGCGGTGAACGTGTTCGGCGGGAAACTGGTGCGCCGCTTCGCGGTGTCGTGACGCGCCGGCACGCGCTGCGTGCCGGCGGTGGGGCGGGGCGGCCGGGTACGGCCGTCAGGCCATCCGGTTCTTCGCGAGCGGCGGATTCGCGGCGAAATAACGCTTGATGCCGCGGAAGATCGCGTCGGCCATCTCGTCGCGATAGCTGTCGTCGTTGAGCCTGCGCTCTTCGTCGGGGTTGCTGATGAACGCGGTCTCGACGAGGATCGACGGAATGTCGGGCGCCTTCAGCACCGCGAACCCGGCCTGTTCGACCGAGCCCTTGTGCAGCTTGTTGATGCCGCCGACTTCCTTCAGCACGTAGTTGCCGTAGCGCAGCGAGTCGCGGATCTGCGCGGTCGTCGACATGTCGAACAGCGCGCGGTTCACGGCCGCGTCCGCCGTCTTGATGTTGATGCCGCCGATCAGGTCCGACGAGTTTTCCTTGTTCGCCATCCAGCGCGCCGCGGCGCTCGTCGCGCCGTGGTCGGACAGCGCGAACACCGACGAGCCGCGCGCGGACGGCGTCGTGAACGCGTCCGCGTGGATCGACACGAAGAGATCGGCGCCGACGCGGCGCGCCTTCTGCACGCGCACGTTCAGCGGCACGAAGAAGTCGGCGTCGCGCGTCATCATCGCGCGCATGTTCGGCGCAGCGTCGATCTTCGCGCGCAGCTTTTTCGCGATGTCGAGCGCGATGTGCTTCTCGTACGTGCCGCCGCCGCCGATCGCGCCCGGATCCTCGCCGCCGTGACCCGGATCGATCGCGACCGTCAGCAGGCGCACGGTGCCGCCCTTGCCGGATTTCGGCGCGGTGAACTTGTAGGTGTCGCCGTCGTCGTCGCTGTCGTCGCGGCGCGCGATGACGGGCGGCGGCTTGACGGCCGGCTTCGCGGGCGTCGAAGGCGTGGCCGCGGCGGGCGGCGTGCGCGGTGTGGCCGGCGTGTTCTGCGCGAAGCGCTGGAAGAACGCGTCGCTGTTGTCGCCGGCGGCGGGCGGCGGCGGCGTGGCCGGCCCGTTCAGCGCGGTCGGCGGCTGCATCTGCTGCGCGCGCGCCGTGTCGTTGAGCGCCTGCTCCTTGCGCTCCGTCTGCGCGATCAGGTCGGTCAGCGGATCGGGCGCGACGGCCGGATACAGGTCGAACACGAGCCGGTACTTGTAGGTGCCGACCGGCGGCAGCGTGAACACCTGCGGCTTCACCGAGCCTTTCAGGTCGAACACCATCCGTACGACGTGCGGCTGATACTGGCCGACGCGCACCGACTGGATCTGCGGATCGTTCGGCGCGATCTTCGACACGAGGTCGCGCAGCGCCTGGTCGAGATCGAGGCCGCTGAGGTCGACGACGAGACGGTCGGGACCCTGCAGCAGGTGTTGGCTATTCTGCAGCGGCTGGTCGGATTCGATCGTGACGCGCGTGTACTCGCGCGCGGGCCACACGCGCACGCCGAGCACCGACGATGCGTGCGCGAGCCGCGGTGCGACGAGACCGAGCACCAGCGTCGACGCGCCCGCGCGCAGGATCTGGCGGCGCCGCCAGTTATGCGTCGCGGTGGCCGCCGATTCGATCGAGCGGAACGGTTTGATCAACATCTTTCGAGACATGCCTTTCCTGAAGCGCTATACGCCCGGACGGTGAGGGCACGGCCGTCGCCATCCACGTCGAGCGAGAAAACCAGATCGGGCACGCCGAGCAGTGCGCCCGCCTGTTGCGGCCATTCGACGAGGCAGATCGCGCTGGAATTGAAATACTCGCGAAAGCCTGCGTCGGACCATTCGGCCGGATCGTTGAATCGATACAGATCGAAGTGATAGACCTCGAGGTCCCCATCGCTGCGTTCGAGCGCGTAAGGCTCGACGAGCGTATAGGTCGGGCTGCGCACGCGGCCCTGGTGGCCGAGGCCGCGCAGGATCGCGCGCACGAGGCTCGTCTTGCCCGCGCCGAGATCGCCGACCAGCTGGATCTGCAGCCCGTCGAACGCATGCGCGCGGGCGAGATCGAGGCGTGCCGCGTCGAGCGCGTGCGCGAAGCGGGTGCCGAAGGCCTCGGTCGCCGCTTCGTCGGCGAGTGCGATCACGCGCTCCGCGGACGGGGCTGGCAGCGTGACGGCATGAGGCGTATGGGACGTGGCTGGCATTCTCGTAAAATAGTGCGATGAACCGATTACCGGAACTCGCCGCATCCGACAGGCCTTCGACTCGTGCCGAGGGCGCGGCGCCGTGCGCGCTCGACGATGCGGCTTTGACTGCGCTCGCCGATCGCATCAGGGCGTGGGGGCGCGAATTGGGTTTCGGGGCGATCGGCATCAGCGATACCGATCTCTCGGATGCCGAAGCGGGCCTCGCCGCCTGGCTGGAAGCCGGATCCCACGGCGAAATGGATTATATGGCGAAACATGGGATGAAACGCGCGCGTCCGGCCGAACTTGTGGCCGGTACGCGACGCGTGATTTCCGTGCGGCTCGCCTACCTGCCGGCCGCACCGCTCGCTGCCGGCGCGCCCGACGGCGAGCCTGGCGCGCCCGCGCCGCACGACTGGCGCGCACGCGAACGGGCGCGGCTCGACGATCCGCAGGCGGCCGTCGTGTCGATCTATGCGCGCGGCCGCGACTATCACACGGTGCTGCGCAACCGGCTGCAGACGCTCGCGGAGCGCATCGAGCGCGAGATCGGCGCGTTCGGCTACCGCGTGTTCACCGATTCGGCGCCGGTGCTCGAGGTCGAACTCGCGCAGAAGGCCGGCGTCGGCTGGCGCGGCAAGCACACGCTGCTGCTGCAGCGCGATGCGGGCTCGCTGTTCGTCCTCGGCGAGATCTACGTCGACGTTCCGCTGCCGACCGACGCGCACACGTCGCCCGACACCGCACCCGAGGCACCCGGCGCGCACTGCGGCAGTTGCACGCGCTGCATCGACGCGTGCCCGACCGGCGCGATCGTCGAACCGTACCGCGTCGACGCGCGCCGCTGCATCTCGTACCTGACGATCGAACTGAAAGGCAGCATCCCCGAGCCGCTGCGGCCGATGATCGGCAATCGCGTGTACGGCTGCGACGACTGCCAGCTCGTGTGTCCGTGGACCAAGTTCGCGCAGGCCGCGCCCGTGGCCGATTTCGACGTGCGGCACGGCCTCGATCGCGCGACGCTCGTCGAGCTGTTCGGGTGGGACGCGGAAGCGTTCGATACGCGGATGCAGGGCAGCGCGATCCGGCGCATCGGCTACGAAAGCTGGTTGCGCAATCTCGCAGTCGGGCTCGGCAATGCGCTGCGTGCAAGCACGGACCGGCTTGCGCCGCAGGCGCGCGACGCGATCGTCGCCGCGTTGCGCGCGCGGGCCGACGATCCGTCGCCCGTCGTGCGCGAGCATGTCGAATGGGCGCTGCGTGCCGCGTGAAGGCGGCGTAAAGTGTCGTCGGCGCGCGGCGCTGCCGCGCGCATCCATCGGTCCGGAGAAGGTTATGTTCAACGCAGTCATCGACGCGCCGTTCGGCAAGGTCGGCATCCGCACGGACGCCGCGGTGGTGCGCGAGATCGTCTATCTGCCCGAATCGGTGAAGTCGGTCGATCCGGATTCGCCGCTCGCGACGCGCGCGGTCAAGCAGATCGAACGTTATTTCGAGCGCGCGTCGGCGCGCTTCGACCTGCCGCTCGCCGAAGTCGGCAGCGCGTTCCAGCACCGCGTGTGGGACGTGATCAGCGATATCCCGCCCGGCACGGTGCTGACCTACGGCCAGGTCGCGAAGCGGATCGGCAGTGCGCCGCGCGCGGTCGGCCAGGCGTGCGGCGCGACCTACTTTCCGCTCGTGATCCCGTGCCATCGCGTCGTCGCGGCGGGCGGCCTCGGCGGCTTCGCGAACCACGACGACAACGGTTATTACCAGAAGGTGAAGCGCTGGCTGCTGGCGCACGAAGGCGTGCCGTACTGATGAGCGAACCCCTGATTTCCACCGACGCCGACGGCGAGGCCGCCGCCGCATCGCCCGCGCTGCTCGCGAGCCGCGCGTCGATCGACGTGTTCTGCGATGCGCTGTGGCTCGAGCACGGGCTCGCGCGCAACACGCTCGACGCGTACCGGCGCGATCTGGTGCTGTTTTCCCAATGGCTGGCCGCGACGCACGACGCGCCGCTCGAGTCGGCCGACGAGGCGATGGTGACGGGCTACATCGCCGCGCGCAGCGACGGCAAGGCGACGTCGTCGAACCGGCGGCTGTCCGTGGTCCGTCGCTATTACGGCTGGGCCGTGCGCGAGCATCGCGCGAGCGCGGACCCGACGCTGCGGATCACGTCCGCGAACAGGCGGCCCGGTTTCCGTCGACGCTGTCCGAGGCGCAGGTCGAGGCGCTGCTCGGCGCGCCCGACATCGGTACGCCGCTCGGCCTGCGCGATCGCACGATGCTCGAACTGATGTATGCGAGCGGGCTGCGCGTGAGCGAGCTCGTGACGCTGAAGACCGTCGAGGTCGGCCTCAACGAAGGCGTCGTGCGCGTGATGGGCAAGGGCTCGAAGGAGCGGCTCGTGCCGTTCGGCGAAGTCGCGCACGGCTGGATCGAGCGTTACCTGCGCGACGCGCGGCCGGCACTGCTCGGTGCACGCGCGGCCGACGCGCTGTTCGTGACCGCGCGCGGCGACGGGATGACGCGCCAGCAGTTCTGGAACATCATCAAGCGCCACGCGCAGCAGGCCGACGTGCGTGCGCACCTGTCGCCGCACACGCTGCGGCATGCGTTCGCGACCCACCTGCTGAACCACGGCGCCGACCTGCGCGTCGTGCAGTTGCTGCTCGGCCACAGCGACATCTCGACCACGCAGATCTACACGCACGTCGCGCGCGAACGGCTGAAGACGCTGCACGCGCAACACCATCCGCGCGGCTAGCGCAGCGGGCGCGCGAATCCGGCACGGCGCGGGCTTTGCCGCGCGCGCCGGCCGGCTGGCTGGCGTCAGGCCAGGTCGCGCAGCTTGTGCTTCAGCACCTTGCCGGTCGAGGCGGCCGGCAACGCGTCGAGCACGCGGATGCGAGCGGGGCGCGTGTAAGGCGCCAGGCGCTCCGCGCACCATGCGTGCAATGCCGCTTCGTCTGCCGCCGCGCCCGGCACCAGTTCGACGAACGCGAGCACGTCCTCGTTGCCTTCGACCGCGCGACCGATGACGGCCGCCTGCACGACGTCCGGATGCGCGTTCAGCACCTGTTCGACTTCGACCGGATACACGTTGAAGCCGGAACGGATGATCAGTTCCTTGCTGCGGCCTGCGATCGTCACTGCGCCGTCCGCTTCCTGTCGCGCGAGATCGCCGGTGCTCAACCAGCCGTCCGGCGATACGGCCGCGCGTGTCGCATCCGCGTTGCGGTAGTAGCCGAGCATCACGTTCGGCCCGCGCACGCGGATCTCGCCGACTTCGCCCGGCGGCACGTCGGTGCCGTCCGGCGCGACGATCCGCAGGTCGACGCCCGGACTCGGCACGCCGACCGAACTGTCGGCGCGCGGCGCGTCGAGCTGTGTCTGCGTGATCGTCGGGCTGCTTTCGGTCATCCCGTAGCCGTTGTGCAGCGGCACGCCGTACGTGCGCTCGACGCGCGCCTTCAGGTTCGCGTCGAGCGGCGAGCCGCCCGAATACGCGAAGCGCAGGCGCGGCGCGTGCCATGCGTGGCCGTGCGTGTGCAGGTGTTCGAGCAGCTTCGCGTGCATCGCCGGCACGCCCTGGAAGATCGTGACGCCTTCGTCGGCGAGCGCGACGCGCACGGCCTCCGGCGCAACGCGCGGCGCGAGCCGCAGCGTCGCGCCCGCATACAGGCTGCCGAGGCAGACCGACGCGAGCCCGTACACGTGCGACACGGGCAGCACCGTGTACACGACGTCGTCCGGCGACACGCGGCGCAGCGTGCTCGACGTCGCCGCGATGAACAGCAGGTTGCGGTGCGACAGCATCACACCCTTCGGCGCGCCGGTCGTGCCGGTCGTGTAGATCAGCGCCGCGCATTGCGCGGCACCGTCGGCGGCGACCGGTTCGTTCGGTGCGCTCGCGTCGGTGCGATACGACCACGCGCCGATGTCGACCGGCAGCGCGCCGGCGGGCGTCGCGCCGAGCCGCGCTGCATGTGCGCACGCGGCGGGCGATGGGTCCGTCGCGAACGCGATCAGCTTCGGACGCGCGTGCGCGGCGATCGCATCGAGTTCGCCGGCCGACAGGCGCGCGTTCGACACGAGCGCCCACGCGTCGAGGCGGGCGACCGCGAACAGCAGCACGATCTGCGCGACGCAGTTTTCCGCGACGATCATCACGCGATCGCCGCCCTGCACGCCGAGGCTCGCGAGCCGCGCGGCCGCCGCATCGACGGCCTGCGACAACTCGCCGTACGACAGGCGGCGCGCGTCTTCGATCAGCGCCGGATGCGCGGGCGCCTGCGCGGCCCAGCGCGCGGGCACGTCGGCGATGCGGCCGGGCCGCGCGGCCAGCAGCGCATCGACGTCGAGCGGCTCGGATGAACGGATGGACGAGGGCATGGCGTCTCCAGAAAAGGGGCGGGCGGCGGGCGTGACGAGTTTGCGAACGATCGTGCCATGACGGCGCGCGCGCCACAATCGGCCGATCGGGCACTAGCGCTTCGCGATGTCCGCAATGATGACGAGCGGGATCGTGGCGGCGATGCCGCAGGCCGCCCGGCGGAAAACGGGCCGCGAGTATACCGCCGGCGCGGGCACGCCATCGCGCGAGCGCCGGTCGTTCGCCATTAGAATGCCGCCATGAGCAAATCCAGACACGTGTCCGAAACCCCTGCGACCCAGCTGGTGCGCCGCCACGGCGTCGCGTTCGGCGAGCATCCGTACGAATACGTCGAACACGGCGGCACCGGCGAATCGGCGCGCCAGCTCGGCGTCGACGAGCACAGCGTCGTGAAGACGCTCGTGATGGAGGACGAACACGCGAAGCCGCTGATCGTGCTGATGCACGGCGACCGCACCGTGTCGACGAAGAACCTCGCGCGGCAGATCGGCGCGAAGCGCGTCGAGCCGTGCAAGCCCGAGGTCGCGAACCGCCACTCGGGTTATCTCGTCGGCGGCACGTCGCCGTTCGGCACGCGCAAGACGATGCCCGTCTATGTCGAGGCGACGATCCTCGAATTGCCGACGATCTACCTGAACGGCGGCCGTCGCGGCTACCTCGTCAGCCTCGCGCCGGCGGTGCTCACGTCGCTGCTCGGCGCACAGCCCGTGCAGTGCGCGAGCGTCGACTGAGGGTTTCACCTTCGTGGCAGGCCGCGCTCGTTCGGTAGAATGGGCGCCGTTTCGGCTTGCCGTGCACTGCCGTCCCTTTACCGATACGTTGAAAGAAGAGTCCTCCGCATGCAGATCCTGCTCGCCGCCCTCGGTGCCTACCTGATCGGTTCGGTGTCGTTCGCCGTCGTCGTCAGCACCGCGATGGGCCTGGCCGACCCGCGTTCGTACGGGTCGAAGAATCCCGGCGCGACCAACGTGCTGCGCAGCGGCAACAAGAAAGCCGCGATCCTGACGCTCGTCGGCGACGCGTTCAAGGGCTGGGTCGCCGTCTGGCTTGCCCGCCGCGTCGGCCTGCCCGACGTCGCGGTCGCATGGGTCGCGATCGCGGTGGTCCTCGGCCACCTGTATCCGGTGTTCTTCCGCTTCCAGGGCGGCAAGGGCGTCGCGACCGCGGCCGGCGTGCTGCTCGCCGTGCGCCCGGTGCTCGGGCTCGCGACCGCGCTGACCTGGCTGATCGTCGCGTTCTTCTTCCGCTAGTCGTCGCTCGCGGCGCTGGTGGCGGCGGTGTTCGCGCCGGTATTCGACGTGTTCCTGTTCGGCACGGGCCACAACCCGGTCGCGTGGGCCGTGCTCGCGATGAGCGTGCTGCTCGTGTGGCGTCACCGCGGCAACATTGCGAAGCTGCTCGCGGGGCAGGAGAGCCGGATCGGCGACAAGAAGAAGGCGGCCGCGGACGGCGGCGCGCAGGACGGCGGGAAAGCCTGACGAAGCGGCGCTCGCCGCGTGCCGGGCGCACCGCGTGTGCGGGGCCCGGCGTGGTGACGGGACGGATCGGCCGGCGATCAGTCGCGGAAGTTGTTGAAGTCGAGCGGCGTATCGGTCACGTCCTTGCGCAGCATCGCGATCACACCCTGCAGGTCGTCGCGCTTCGTGCCCGACACGCGCACCGCGTCGCCCTGGATGCTCGCCTGCACCTTGATCTTGCTGTCCTTCACGAGCCGCACGATCTTTTTCGCGAGATCGCCCGTCACGCCTTTCTTCACGGTGACGATCTGCTTGACCTTGTCGCCGCCGATCTTCTCGACCTTGCCGTAGTCGAGAAAGCGCACGTCGACGTTGCGCTTGGCCAGCTTGCCGATCAGCACGTCCTTGACCTGGCCGAGCTTGAAATCGTCGTCGGCGAACAGCGTCAGCTCGCGTTCCTTCTGCTCGACGCGCGCGTCGGAGCCCTTGAAGTCGAAGCGCGTCGAAATTTCCTTGTTCGACTGCTCGATGGCGTTTTTCACTTCGATCATGTTCGCTTCGGAAACGACGTCGAACGATGGCATGGTTTTCTCCCTTGAGATGCGGGCACCCGGCTCGCGCGCGGGCACTCGCTATAATTGCGGACTGTTTGCCATTTTACCGATGCCCCTCCGTTTGCCCAAGACCGGCCTTGCGCCGGCCCGGGCCGACGTGACCGCGAATGCCGATGCCTCCTGACGATTCCGCCCTGTCGCTGCGTCCCGACCATCCGCTCGCCGCGCACAACACGTTCGGCATTGCCGCGAACGCGCGCTTTGCCGCGCGCATCACGCATGCGTCGCAGTTCGAGGCGCTGCATCGCGACCCTCGGGTCGCGAATCTGCCGCAGCTCGTGCTCGGCGGCGGCAGCAATGTCGTGTTCACGCGCGATTTCGACGGCGTCGTGCTGCTCGACGAGATCGCGGGCCGCCGCGTCGTGCGCGAGGACGACGACGCGTGGTACGTCGAGGCCGGCGGCGGCGAGAACTGGCACGCGTTCGTCGCGTGGACGCTCGAACACGGGATGCCGGGCCTCGAGAACCTCGCGCTGAGTCCGGGCACGGTCGGCGCCGCGCCGATCCAGAACATCGGTGCGTACGGCCTCGAGATGAAGGCGTATTTCGACTCGCTGGTCGCGGTCGAGCTCGCGACGGGGCGCAGCGAGCGCTTCGACGCGGCGCGCTGCGCATTCGGCTATCGCGACAGCTTCTTCAAGCGGGAAGGGCGCGGCAGGTTCGCGATCGTGTCGGTGACGTTCCGGCTGCCCAGGCAATGGACGCCGCGGCTCGGCTATGCGGACGTCGCGCGCGAACTCGATGCGTGCGGTATCGCGCAGGCCACGGCGACCGCGCGCGACGTGTTCGACGCGGTCGTCGCGATCCGCCGCGCGAAGCTGCCCGATCCGCTCGCGCTCGGCAACGCGGGCAGTTTCTTCAAGAATCCGGTGATCGATGCCGCGCAGTTCGACGCGCTGCGCGCCCGCGTGCCCGACGTCGTGTCGTATCCGCAGCCGGACGGGCAGGTGAAGCTCGCGGCCGGCTGGCTGATCGACCGCTGCGGCTGGAAGGGGCGTGCGCTCGGCGCCGCAGCCGTGCACGACCGCCAGGCGCGCGTGCTGGTCAATCGCGGTGGCGCGACGGGCGCCGAGGTGCTCGCGCTGGCGCGGGCGATCCAGCACGACGTGTTCGCGAAATTTGGCGTCGAACTGGAGCCGGAGCCGGTTTGCCTGTGAGCCGGGCCACCACGCCCGCGTAACGGACCCGCGCCGGTTTTTGCCGATTCCTCACGGTAAACCGTCCCTTTTTCTCGAAGCGCGCCGTCGCGTCACCGCGGCCGCCACACCCGCCATCCCCTTGACTCTCATTTAACCTTGAAGTTAAATGAGATCATGCGTTCCACATCCGAGTCCCTGTCTGCGGTGTTCGCTGCGCTGGCCGACCCCACCCGCCGCGCGATCCTGGTGCGGCTGGCCGAGGGCGCGGCGCCCGTCAGCGAGCTGGCCCGGCCGTTCGACATGTCGGCGCCGGCGATTTCGAAGCACCTGCGCGTGCTGTCGGAGGCGGGGCTGATCGAAAGGGAAGTCAATGCGCGCTGGCGAATCTGCCGGTTGCGCGCGGACGGGATGCGCGATGCGCACGGATGGCTCGAAGCCTATCGGCAATATTGGGAAGAGAGCCTCGATCGACTGACGGCGTTCGTCGAATCGTGCGCGGGCGGCACGGCCGGCGACGACGCCCCACCTCGGCGGGAGAAGTCATGAGTCAGGCAGCGACGTTTCATCTCGAATTGAACCGGTTCATCCGCGCGCCGCGCGAACGTGTTTTCGACGCGTTCACGAACGAAGCCGCGCTGGCGACCTGGCATTGTCCGCGCGGGATGAGCGTGATCGAAGCGAGCGCCGACGCGCGGGTCGGCGGCAAGTACCGCATCGTGATGGGCGGGCGCGACGGGTCGCGCCACGTCGCGGGCGGCGAATACCAGAAGGTCGATCGCGTCGACTTTCTGGCGTACACATGGGCGTGGGAGGCCGGGTCGATGCCGGCCGACCTGAAGACGCTGATCGAGGTCACGTTCACCGACCAGGACGGCGGCACGCATCTGCACATGCGTCACAGCGGTTTTCCGAGCGAGCAGGAGCGCGATTCGCACATGGGCGGGTGGCAATCGGTGTTCAACCGGCTCAACGATCTGCTGGACCCGGAAGGCAGCGCGGGCACCGTCGTCGTGATCGGCGATCCGCGCAGCAGCTATTGCCGGACCGTGCGCATGGCGCTCGTTGAAAAGGGCGTCGCGTACACGTTGCAGCCGCTGCCGCCGCATTCGCCGGAAGTGCTCGCGCACAACCCGTTCGGACGCGTCCCGGCATTCTGCGACGGTCCGATCGAGTTCTACGAAACGCGGGCGATCCTCGGCTATATCGACGAAGCGTTCGACGGCCCGAGCCTGCTGGCCCAGTGGGGCGTCACCGCGCATGCGCGCGGCGAGCAATGGATCAGCCTGATCAACTGCCACGCGTACGACGCGATGGTGCGCCGCTACGTGCTGCAGTACGTCTTCCCGAAAGGCGAGAACGGCCAGCCCGAGCGCGCGGTGATCGACGCGGCGCTGCCTGAAGTCGACAAGCATCTGCAGGTGTTCGACGCGGCGTACGGCGGTCGCGATTACCTGGTCGGCAGCGCGTTGTCGATGGCGGATCTGTTCCTGGCGCCGATCCTGGCTTACGTGGGCATGGTCCCCGAAGGGGCGGAATTGCTGCGGAAATACCCGAACGTCACGCGTGCGCAGGCGCTGATGCGCGAGCGGCCGAGCTTCGCCGCGACGCAGCCGGCGCCGGGCTGATGGGGGCATCGGCGCGGGTGGTGGCGGGAAAATAAAAAGCGCCGGGCGGTGCCGGCGCTTATCGCTTGCGACGAGGCCGCGCGCGTCAGTGCTTCAGCCGGCCGAGCAGCAGGAACTCCATCAGCGCCTTCTGCACGTGCAGGCGGTTTTCCGCCTCGTCCCACACGACGCTCTGCGGGCCGTCGATCACGCCGGCCGTCACTTCCTCGCCGCGGTGCGCGGGCAGGCAGTGCATGAACAGCGCGTCCGGGTTCGCGTGGCCCATCATTTCCTCGTCGACGCACCAGTCGGCGAACGCCTTCATCCGCGCTTCGTTCTCGGCTTCGAAACCCATGCTCGTCCAGACGTCGGTCGTGACGAGATCGGCGCCCTTGCATGCTTCGTTCGGATCGTCGCACACCTCGTAGAACGGCGCGCTGTCCGGCGCCACGAGCTTCATGTCGAGCGCATAACCCGGCGGCGTCGACAGGCGCAGCTTGAAGCCGAGGATCTGCGCGGCTTCGATCCACGTGTAGAGCATGTTGTTCGCATCGCCGACCCACGCGACCGTCTTGCCGGCGATCGGGCCGCGGTGTTCGTAGTACGTGAAGATGTCGGCGAGCACCTGGCACGGGTGGTATTCGTTCGTCAGGCCGTTGATCACCGGCACGCGGGAGTTTTCCGCGAAGCGCTTGATGACCTCCTGCTCGAACGTGCGGATCATGATGATGTCGACCATCCGCGAGATGACCTGCGCGGAATCCTCGACGGGCTCGCCGCGGCCGAGCTGCGTGTCGCGCGTGCTCATGAAGACGGCGTGGCCGCCGAGCTGGAAGATCCCGGCCTCGAACGACAGGCGCGTGCGCGTCGAGCTCTTCTCGAAGATCATCGCGAGCGTGCGGTCGTGCAGCGGGTGATAGGTCTCGTAGTTCTTGAACTTGCGCTTCAGGATACCCGTGCGTTCGAGCACGTACTCGTAGTCTTCCAGCGAGAAATCCTTGAACTGCAGGTAGTGACGAATGGTTTTGGCGGTCATGAAGCGAAATACGACGGGTTTCACCCGGCAGCGAGGCCGGACGGCGCCGCCGTCGGGTGTGGATAACTCAAAGCAGCATAAAGGATTTTCTGTGCTTTGACGAGCCGCGGAGCGAAGCGGGGCGCGATCGCCGCGTGCGGCCGGCGGCACGGGAAGGGGGCCGTCGGGACGACGCGCGATGGCGCGCTGCGGTATAATCCAAAAGTTTTCTCCAGCCCGGCAGGCAAGCCTCCTCGCGCTCTGCCGGACACAAGCCGTGCGCTGCACAAATCCGGGGCAGCACACCGGCGGCGCACATCGACATCCTGTTTTCGGGATATCGGAGTGCTTGTGCCGCCGTGCAATCCAGCTTTGTGTTCGCGTATCCAGGCGCCATCGCCTGGGCATCGCCGGGCCGTCACTTGGGTAACCACATGGCTGAAACCCCTCCGACCGAATTTTTCATCCAGGGCATCACGAAAGACGGGAAAAAGTTTCGCCCGAGCGACTGGTCGGAACGTCTGGCCGGTGTGATGGCCTGCTTCGGGCCGGGGGCGAGCGGGCCGAATGCGCGTCTCAAGTATTCGCTGTACGTGCGTCCGACGATGCTCGGCGACCTGAAATGCGTGATCCTCGATTCGCGGCTGCGCGACATAGAGCCGATGGCTTTCGATTTCGTGCTGAATTTCGCGAAGGACAACAACCTCGTCGTCACCGAAGCGTGCGAACTGCCGGACTACGGCGCGAAGAAGTGATGCCGGCGGGCGAGGGCGCCTGGTGCGCCCGCCCTGGCTGTCGTCGGCCGGCGTGATGTCCGGACGACAGACGACAAAAAAGCCCGCCTAGGCGGGCTTTTTTTGCGATCGCAGGAAACAGGAACGCCCGCGCGAGCGGGCGCACCGGATTTACGCTGCTGCCTGCAGACCCTTGACGGCTGCGGCCAGGCGGCTCTTGCTGCGAGCGGCCTTGTTCTTGTGAACGATCTTCTTGTCGGCGATCGTGTCGATCGTCTTCACGGCAGCCTTGAACAGATCGGCAGCCTTTGCGTGGTCGCCGGCTTCAACAGCCTTGCGAACCGACTTGATCGCGGTACGGACTTTCGAGCGCAGCGCCGAGTTGTGCGAGTTTGCCTTCGCGGCCTGGCGGGCGCGCTTGCGTGCTTGTGCGGAGTTAGCCATGACGGTTCCTTATCCTGTCCTGTTTCCAGAGCTTGGAGCCTGACGGCCAAGCGCTGCTTTTCGATCCGTCCCCTGAGAACGATTGCCCAGGGGCGCATAAAAAAAACGGTGATTTTAACCGAGGCCGGGACATGAAAACGGCAGTTGCCGTGCATGTACGAGCCCAGAAACCGGCGATTATAGCAACAAAATCAAGCGAGTGGCAAGTTCAACGTGATACCCACCGGGCAGGGTGCCGGCGGCGTGCGCGCTTTTCGGCATCGGCCGCTGGCCGGGCCGCGCACCGTCCGTATAATAAGCGCCCCATGAATCTATTCCGAGCCCTGCTGACGGTCAGCGGCTTCACGCTGCTGTCGCGCGTGACCGGACTGGCCCGCGAGACGCTGATCGCCCGTGCGTTCGGCGCCAGTCAATACACCGACGCATTCTACGTCGCCTTCCGTATCCCGAACCTGTTGCGGCGCCTTTCTGCGGAAGGCGCATTCTCGCAGGCGTTCGTGCCGATCCTCGCCGAGTTCAAGAACCAGCAGGGGCACGATGCGACGAAGGCGCTCGTCGACGCGATGTCGACCGTGCTTGCGTGGGCGCTTGCCGCGCTGTCGGTCCTCGGGATCGCCGGCGCGTCGTGGGTCGTGTTCGCGGTCGCGTCCGGCCTGCACACCGACGGCCAGGCGTTCCCGCTCGCGGTCGCGATGACGCAGATCATGTTCCCGTACATCGTGTTCATCTCGCTGACGACGCTCGCGTCCGGCGTGCTGAACACGTACAAGAGCTTCTCGCTGCCCGCGTTCGCGCCGGTACTGCTCAACGTCGCGTTCATCGCCGCGGCCGTGTTCGTCGCACCGCACCTGAAGGTGCCGGTGTTCGCGCTCGCGTGGGCCGTCATCGTGGGCGGCGTGCTGCAGTTCCTCGTGCAACTGCCGGGCCTGAAGAAGATCGACATGGTGCCGCTGATCGGACTCAATCCGCTGCGCGCACTGCGCCACCCCGGCGTGAAGCGCGTGCTCGCGAAGATGGTGCCCGCGACGTTCGCGGTGTCGGTCGCGCAGCTTTCGCTGATCATCAACACCAACATCGCGTCGCGGCTCGGGCAGGGCGCCGTGTCGTGGATCAACTACGCCGACCGCCTGATGGAATTCCCGACGGCGCTGCTCGGCGTCGCGCTCGGCACGATCCTGCTGCCGAGCCTGTCGAAGGCGCACGTCGACGCCGATTCGACCGAATATTCGGCGCTGCTCGACTGGGGGCTGCGCGTCACGTTCCTGCTCGCGGCGCCGAGCGCGCTCGCGCTGTTCTTCTTCGCGACGCCGCTGACCGCGACCCTCTTCAACTCCGGCAAGTTCGACGCGCATACCGTCACGATGGTCGCGCGTGCGCTCGCGACCTACGGCATCGGCCTGGTCGGCATCATCCTGATCAAGATCCTCGCGCCGGGCTTCTATGCGAAGCAGGACATCAAGACGCCCGTGAAGATCGCGATCGTCGTATTGATCGTCACGCAGATCTCGAACTACGTGTTCGTGCCGCTGATCAGCCATGCGGGCCTCACGCTGAGCATCGGCGTCGGTGCGTGCCTGAACTCGCTGCTGCTGGTCCTCGGGCTGCGCAAGCGCGGCATCTACCAGCCGTCGCCGGGCTGGCCGCGCTTCTTCATGCAGCTCGTCGGCGCGACGCTGGTGCTCGCGGGCGTGATGCACTGGTTCTCGATCAGCTTCGACTGGACCGGGATGCGCGCGCAGCCGCTCGATCGCATCGCGCTGATGGCCGCGTGCCTCGTGCTGTTCGCTGCACTATATTTCGGTATGTTGTGGGTGATGGGCTTCAAATACGCTTACTTCAGAAGGCGCGCCAAGTGATGACCGCAATGACCCGCGTCCTCGACTACTTCAGCACGCTCGTGGCGGACGACGACAGCCTGCCCGTCACGGAGACCGCGCTGTCGCTGGCGCAGGACGCGTATCCCGACCTCGACCTGCAGGGCACGCTGGCCGAACTCGACATGCTGGCGGCGCGGCTGCGCCGGCGGCTCGCCGACGATGCGGACCTGAAAGGCCGCGTCGCCGCGCTGAACGATTTTTTCTTCCGCGAGCTCGGCTTCGCGTGCAATCACAACGATTACTACGACCCCGATAACAGCCACCTGAACGCCGTGCTGAAGCGGCGGCGCGGGATCCCGATCTCGCTGTCGGTGCTGTACCTGGAGCTTGCCGAGCAGGTCGGCGTGCCGGCGCGCGGCGTGTCGTTCCCCGGCCATTTCCTGCTGCGCGTCACGCTGCCGGACGGCGACCTGATCATCGATCCGACCAATGGCCATTCGCTGTCCGAAGCCGAGATGGTCGAGATGCTCGAGCCGTACGTCGCGCGCGCGGCCGGCGCGGTCGACAGCGCATTGCGCGCGCTGCTGCAGCCCGCGACGAGCCGCGAGATCATCGCGCGGATGCTGCGCAACCTGAAGACGATCTATCTGCAGACGGAACGCTGGCAGCGGCTGCTCGCGGTGCAGCAGCGGCTCGTGATCCTGTTGCCCGAGCACCTCGACGAGGTGCGCGACCGCGGTTTCGCGTATGCGCGGCTCGACTACCTGCGCCCCGCGCTCGAGGATCTCGAGCAGTATCTCGGCGACCGGCCGGATGCGGACGACGCGACCGTCGTCGAGTCGCAGGTGACCGAATTGCGGCAGCGGATGCAGCGCGACGGCGAAGACTGAGCCGGTCGCGCGACTGCCGGAACCCGGAATGAACAACGCCCGCCATCGCGGGCGTTTTTTCATGCGCGCTTACTTCGGCTGCATCCGGATCGCGCCGTCGAGGCGGATCACTTCGCCATTGAGCATCGGATTCTCGACGATCTGGCGTACCAGCATCGCGTATTCGGCCGGTTTGCCGAGCCGCGGCGGGAACGGCACCATCGCGCCGAGCGCGGCCTGCACGTCCTGCGGCATGCCGAGCAGCATCGGCGTCTCGAACAGGCCGGGCGCGATCGTCATCACGCGGATGCCGTTGCGCGACAGGTCGCGCGCGATCGGCAGCGTCATGCCCGCGACGCCGGCCTTCGACGCCGCGTACGCAGCCTGGCCGATCTGGCCGTCGAACGCGGCGACCGACGCGGTGCTGACGATCACGCCGCGCTCGCCTTCCGCGGTCGGCGCGGTTGCGGCCATCGCGGCGGCCGCGAGCCGGATCATGTTGAACGTGCCGACGAGGTTCACGTTGATCGTCTTCGCGAATACGTCGAGCGGATGCGCGCCGTCCTTGCCGACGGTCTTCGCGGCCGGCGCGATGCCCGCGCAGTTCACGAGGCCGCGCAGCGTGCCCGCGCGCGTCGCCGCGTCGACGGCCGCCTGCGCGTCGGCCTCGCTCGACACGTCGCAGCGTACGAATAGGCCGCCCAGCTCGGTCGCGAGCGCGCCGCCCGCCGCCTCGTTCAGGTCGGCGAGCACGACCTTGCCGCCTGCCTGCGCGAGCATCCGCGCCGTTCCGGCGCCGAGGCCCGATGCGCCGCCCGTGATCAGAAAGACGTTGCCGCGAATCTCCATGACTGTCTCCTTTGTCGACCGCCCTTAGCGCGTTAGCGCTTAGGGCGGTCCCATGCACCGCGGTCGACCGCCCTTGGCGCTTCAGTGCTTAGGGAGGTCCCACGCAAAGCGGTTGTGCTGTCCGATGCGAAGCGATCGGTTGAAAAGCCGTGCGCCGGTTGGCGGGCGCATGCATTCGACCGATTGTACGGGGCGCCATTGCGCTGCGGCGCGACAAGAACGATCGTGCGAATCTCGGCCGGGCGAAAAAAAAGCCGCCCGGACCGGGCGGCTCGTGGCTCGCGGTGCGCGACGCAGCGCTTACTTCAGTGCGTCGAACGCGCGCTCGCGGATTTCCTCAACGCTGCCGAGGCCCGAGATCTTGCGATACTGCGGCGCCTTCAGGCCGTTTTCCTCACCGCGCTGCGCCCAGTCGCCGTAGTACTTGATCAGCGGCTTGGTCTGCGCTTCGTACACTTCGAGACGCTTTTTGACGGTTTCTTCCTTGTCGTCGTCGCGCTGGATCAGCGGTTCGCCCGTCACGTCGTCGTGGCCCTCGACCTTCGGCGGGTTGAACTTGACGTGGTACGTGCGGCCCGATGCCGGGTGCGTACGGCGGCCGCTCATGCGCTCGATGATTTCCGAGAACGGCACGTCGATTTCGAGCACGTAGTCGATCGCGACACCGGCATCCTTCATCGCATCGGCCTGCGCGATCGTGCGCGGGAACCCGTCGAACAGATAGCCGTTCGCGCAATCGGATTCCTTCAGGCGCTCCTTGACGAGGCCGATGATCAGGTCGTCCGTCACGAGCTTGCCTTCATCCATGAAGCGCTTCGCTTCGATGCCAAGCGCCGTGCCGGCCTTCACGGCCGCGCGCAGCATGTCGCCCGTCGAGATTTGCGGGATGCCGAACTTTTCCTTGATGAAGTTTGCCTGGGTGCCCTTTCCCGCGCCGGGCGCGCCCAACAGGATCAAACGCATGGTGATATCTCCAGTATGTAGATTCGTGTGGCGAGACGCAAAGGCGTCGGCGACAGCGGGCGCGGGGCTTGCCTGGCGCGTGGCGGACCGGTCTGACGCGGCGCGTCGGTTTCGGCGACGCGCGGCTGCCGGCAAGGCCGCGGGCGGGGTCAAGCGAGGACGCGCTGGTCGCGGACGGCTCGCACAATCACCTGATTATGCCATGGGTTATTTTGAACCCGGCTGAAAATGGGCCTGCACGCGCGCGAGATCGGCCGGCGTGTCGATGCCGGCTTCGGGCGCGGACTCGGTGATCAGCACTGCGATGCGCTCGCCGTGCCACAGCGCGCGCAGCTGTTCGAGCTGCTCGGCCTGTTCGATCGGCGCCTGCGCGAGCGACGGATAGGTGCGCAGGACACGCGCGCGATACGCATAGAGGCCGATGTGCCGGTAGACCGGAAATGCAGGGGCCGGCATCGCCGCGACGTCGGGCCAGTGCGGCTGGTACGCGTCGCGGCTCCACGGACTCGGCGCGCGCGAGAAGTACAGCGCGACGCTCTGCGCGTCGAGCGCGACCTTCACGACGTTCGGGTTGAACACGTCGGCCGCGTCGTGGATCGGGTGGGCCGCGGTCGCGATCGCGCAGGCCGGATGCGCGGCCAGGTGCGACGCTACGTCGCGCACGAGCACCGGGTCGATCAGCGGCTCGTCGCCCTGCACGTTGACGACGACGGTGTCGTCGCGCCACCCGAACGTCGCCGCGACTTCCGCGAGCCGGTCGGTGCCGGACGGATGATCGGCACGCGTCAGCACCGCTTCGAAGCCGTGATCGCGCGCCGCATCGAGCACGCTCTGCGCGTCGGAGGCGACGAGCACCTGCTGCGCGCCCGCTGCGCGCGCGCGCTCGGCGACGCGCACGACCATCGGCTTGCCGCCGAGATCGGCGAGCGGCGTGTTCGGGAGGCGCGTCGACGCGAGCCGGGCGGGAATGACGGCGATGAAGGGTTGCGGGTGAGTCATCGGGGGGGAACGGTGAGAAGGACGGGGCGGGTGGCGTGTCCGGAGCCGGTCGCCCGGCGGCATTCGGCGACCCGGCCGGGGCCGGGTCGCCTTCGAATCGGTGCGCCGTGCGAGCGGCCGGGCGGCTTAGCGGCCGGCCGGGTCGACCGGCGTGCCTTCGACGGTCTGGCGCGCTTCGGCGACGAGCATCACGGGGATGCCGTCGCGGATCGGGTAGGCGAGCTTGTCCGCATTGCAGATCAGCTCCTGCGCGGCACGGTCATAGTGGAGCGGGCCTTTGCAGATAGGGCACACAAGGATTTCAAGCAGGCGAGCGTCCACGGAGTTTCTCCACAACGAGGGCAATGAGGCGAGGGTCGAGCGCGGCTTCGACGGGGACGACCCAGAGTCGAGCGTCGCGCCAGGAAGCGCCCAATTTTACTGCATCCTTCTCGGTGATCAGGATCGCATCGACGGCGTCGTCGACGAATGGATTGTCGGCGAACGCGTAGTGGTCGGGCAGCGCGCGCGTCGCCGGCGCGAGACCGGCCGCGCGCAGCGTCGCAAAAAAAGCGTTCCGGCGCGCCGATGCCGGCCGCGGCGAGCACGCGCTCGTGCGCGAACTGCGACAGCGGGCGGCGCAGCGCGGGCTGGTCGAGGTGCCACGCGGCGCCCGGCGTAAGCGCGAGCGCGTAGGTGTCGGGCCACGGCGGCAGCGCGCCGCTGTACGGATCGTTGACGAGCGTGGCGTCGCGGTGCCGCGACAGCGGCTCGCGCAGCGGGCCGGCCGGCAGCAGGAAGCCGTTGCCGCCGAGCCGGTGGTCGAACACGACGAGCTCGACCGTGCGCGCGAGGCGGTAGTGCTGCAGGCCGTCGTCGCTGACGATCACGTCGACGTCCGGATGCGCGGCGCGCAGCGCCTGCGCGGCCGCGACGCGGTCGGGGCACACCCAGACGGGCGCGCCGGTGCGGCGCGCGATCAACAGCGGTTCGTCGCCGGCCGCGCCCGCGCGCGACGCGGGCGTGACGGCGGTCGGCGTTTTCACGTTCGCGCCGTAGCCGCGCGACACGACGCCGGGCGTGAAGCCGGCCGCACGCAACGCGTCGACGAGCGCGATCACGGTCGGCGTCTTGCCGGTGCCGCCGACGGTCACGTTGCCGACCACGACGACGGGCACGCCGACGTCGACCGGCTTTTTCCAGCCCTGCGCATAAGCGGTGCGCCTGAGCGCCGCGCACAGGCCGAACACGCATGCGAACGGCGTGAGCGCCCCCGCGAGCGCGCCGCGCCGCTGCCATTCGCGTGTCAGGCGCGTTTCGAGCCGGGCGAGCGGGCCGCCGGGCGCGCTCATCGGGCCGGGCGCGGCGCGTCGTGCGCCGCGGCGTGGGACGGATTCGTCAAGGCGGGTTCTCCGTTGGGCGGCGTGTGCCGCGGGGCTGCGGAAGGCGGCACTCTAGCGCGCCGCATGCGGACGCGGCAAGCGCGACCGGCCGCCGCAGCCTGCGGGGCCGGATCGCGACGGGCTGTGGATAACTCTGTGAAGAACTCCCCGGTCGATCGCGTCAAACGCCCGCCGGGTGGGCCTCGAATCGGATGAGAATCATTCCGAAAGGTTTAAAAATCTATAAAAATCAATGCGTTATCGCGAATTGTCTGGGTTTTTCCGCGGTTTCCGAGTGTTTCAGGCGGACGATTGCCAAAGTGTGGACACCTTCCGCGCGTTGCGATGCATGCGGTCGGCGCTGGACGCCGCGCGCGTGTCGGACTATCGTGTCGCCGCCAGCATTCATCTGACCGTCCATGCCTTCCGACTCCCCTTTTGCCGCACCGGGCGCGACCCGCGGCGGCGGCGAAGTGATTCCCGTTTCGGCGCTCAATCGCGCGATTTCGACGATGCTCGAGCGCTCGTTTCCGCTACTGTGGATTTCGGGCGAAGTGTCGAATTTCACGCGCGCCGCGAGCGGCCACTGGTAGTTCTCGATCAAGGACCAGCAGGCGCAGATGCGCTGCGTGATGTTCCGTGGCCGTGCGCAATACGCGGAATTCACGCCGCGCGAAGGCGACCGGATCGAGGTGCGCGCGGTCGTCACGATGTACGAGCCGCGCGGCGAAATCCAGCTCAACGTCGAGGCCGTGCGGCGCACCGGGCAGGGGCGCCTGTACGAGGCGTTCCTGCGGCTGAAGGCGCAGCTCGAGAGCGAGGGTCTCTTCGCGCCCGAGCGCAAGCGGCCGCTGCCGGCCCACCCGCGCGCGATCGGCATCGTCACGTCGCTGCAGGCCGCCGCGCTGCGCGACGTGCTGACCACGCTCGCGCGCCGCGCGCCGCACATTCCGGTGATCGTCTATCCGGCGCCCGTGCAGGGTGCCGGTTCCGCCGAAAAGCTCGTCGCGGCCGTCGAGGCCGCGAATGCGCGCCGCGAGGTCGACGTGCTGCGGGTGTGCCGCGGCGGCGGCTCGATCGAGGATCTGTGGTCGTTCAACGACGAAGCGCTGGCGCGCGCGATCGCGGCGAGCGAGCTGCCGGTCGTCAGCGGCGTCGGGCACGAAACCGATTTCACGATCGCGGACTTCGCGGCCGACGTGCGCGCGCCGACGCCGACCGGCGCGGCCGAACTCGCGAGCCCGCAGCGTGCGCTGCTGCTGCGCGAGGTCGGCGACCGCCAGCGCGCGCTCGCGCGCGGCATGGAACGCAGGCTCGAACAGCGCGCGCAGCAGCTCGACTGGCTCGCGCGCCGGCTCGTGAGCCCCGCCGAGCGGCTGCAGCGGCAGCGCACGCACGTCGAGCAGCTCGCGGTGCGGCTCGCGTCGGCGGCGTCGCGGCCGGTGCGCGACGCGCGTGCGCGTTTCGCGCTCGCGCAGTTGCGCTGGCAGCGCGCGCGGCCCGATCCGTCACAGGCGCGCCAGGCGCTCGCGGGGCTGTCGCAGCGTCTTGCGGTTGCATTGCAGCGCCGTCACGAACGCGACACGGCGCGTGTGTCAGCCTGTGCGGCACGGCTCGAGGTGCTGAGCCCGCAGCGCACGCTCGAGCGCGGCTATGCGGCGCTCATCGATGCGCAGACGGGCCGCGCGGTGCGCGCGCCGAACGCGCTGAAGCCGCAGCGGCGCCTGACCGTGCATCTCGCCGAAGGCTCGGCCGACGTAACGCTTGCCGACGTGCAGCCGCGCCTCACCGATACGATCTGACGTCAACCGGCGCAAGCGAAGCGACCGGTCGAAACGAGTATCCTGCGGACGGGAACGGATGCCGCGCGTCGCCGGCTCGTCCTGCCGGACGTTGCGCAACCAGCGCTTTTCCGCATACCGCGGATAAATGGCCCGTGAGTTTGCGGGGTTATTCGTCCTCGCCTACAATCGGACGCTCGGCAGCATTCAACACAAGCCCCCCCTACATACTCAACGAAGGACTCGCCATGGCTCATACGCTCCCGCCGCTCCCGTACGCTGAAGACGCACTCGCGCCGACCATCTCGCTCGAGACGATCCAGTACCACTACGGCAAGCACCATCAGGCTTATGTGACGAACCTGAACAATCTGATCCCGGGCACGGACTTCGAAAACCTGTCGCTGGAAGAGATCGTGAAGAAGTCGTCGGGCGGCATCTTCAACAACGCCGCGCAAATCTGGAACCACACGTTCTTCTGGAACAGCCTGTCGCCGAACGGCGGCGGCGCCCCGACGGGCGCGCTGGGCGATGCGATCAACGCGAAGTGGGGTTCGTACGACGCATTCAAGGAAGCGTTCACGAAGGCCGCAGTCGGCACGTTCGGTTCGGGCTGGGCATGGCTGGTGAAGAAGGCTGACGGTTCGCTCGACATCGTGTCGACGAGCAACGCCGCGACGCCGCTGACGACCGCCGACAAGGCACTGCTGACGATCGACGTGTGGGAACACGCGTACTACATCGACTACCGCAACGCACGTCCGAAGTTCGTCGAAGCGTTCTGGAACATCGTGAACTGGGACTTCGCAGCGTCGAACTTCGCGTAAGGTCCGGCACCTGCGCGCCGCCATGGCGCGCGGTATCCAGAAAAAGCCCTCGAAACGAGGGCTTTTTTGTTTTTGTCCGGCAACACGGGGCGCGGGGCGGACGGGCGAACTGCCACGATAGCGCAACGCGGCGAAGGCGGGGCGACGCGTGGTGACTGTTGCGCGGTGTTCAGTGCGTACCGTTGCCCAGCCCGCTCGCGCGGCGCAGCGCGTCGAGGTCGACGAGCTCGATCTCGCCGACATGCAGCCGCACGACGCCGTCGGCCTGCAGCGCCTTCAGCAACTGGTTGGTGGTCTGCCGCGTCAGCGACAGCATCGACGCGAGCGTTTCCTGCGACAGCCGCACGCGCGTGCGCCCGGCGCTGATGCCGCCATAACCTTCGGCGATCAGCAGCAGGCGCGCGGCGAGCCGCTGCGCGGCCGGCATCACGCTCATCGCTTCGACGGTCAGGAAGCTCAGGCGCAGCTTTTGCGCCATCAGCAGCGCGAACTGCCGCCAGTAGTGCGGCGTTGCATCGAGCATCGCGAGCAGCGCGGCCTGCGGGACGTGCAGCAGCAGCGCGTCGTCGAGCGCGATCGCGTCGTGCGTGCGCGGCTGGCCGTCGAACAGCGCGATTTCACCGAACCATGTGACGGGCTCGGCGACCGTCAGCAGCGCTTCCTTGCCCTGCGGGTCGACCGCACCTATCGTGAGTGAACCGGCCAGTACCGCGTACAGCCCGCACGGCCGGTCGCCGCGCCGGAACAGCGCGTGGCCGGCCGGCAGGTGCCGCAGCCCCGCATGGGCGAGCAGGTCCGCGCGCAACGCGGCCGGCAGCGCGGCGAACCACGGGTTCGCTTCGATCTGCGGCAGGTAGGGGGCGAGCGACGAGGGCATGGCTGCGCGATGTCGGGTAACTGACAGAGGTTCTCGGGCGTGACGCGCATCATAGCGCTCAACGACCGACCAGGAGACGCGATGAAGACGCTCGAAGACCATCTTTCCCAGTACGCGGCCTACCATCGCGACGCGCGCAACATCGCGACGCATCTGGTCGGCATCCCGATGATCGTGTTCGCGGTCGAGGTGCTGCTGTCGCGGCCGGCGATCGGGCTGCTGGCCGGCATCGCGCTGTCGCCGGCGCTGCTGCTTGCGTTCGCGTTCGCGGTGTTCTACCTGCGTCTCGACCTGCGGTTCGGGAGCGTGATGACCGCGCTGTTCGCGCTCGGCCTGTGGGCCGCGCAGGCGCTTGCGTTGCTGCCGACCGCGCAATGGCTCGCGATCGGCATCGGCGCGTTCGTCGTCGGCTGGATCGTGCAGTTCGTCGGGCACTGGTTCGAAGGGCGCAAGCCCGCGTTCGTCGACGATCTGGTCGGCCTGATGGTCGGGCCGCTGTTCGTCGTCGCCGAAGTCGCGTTCTTCGCGGGGTTGCGCGGCGACGTGCGCCGCGAAGTCGAGCGGCGGGCCGGGCCCGTGCATGGCGGCGCGCACTCGCATGTCTGACGCGCCGGTCTGCGGATTCGGTGCGGGCGCCGTCGGCTGCTACCTCGGCGGCCGGCTCGCGGCAGCCGGCGCGAACGTGACGCTGGTCGGCCGCGCGCGGATCGGCGACGCGATTCATCTGCACGGGCTCACGCTGACCGACCAGCGCGGCTATCGCGCGACGCTCGCGCCGGCCGATGTCGCGTTCGCGACCGATCCGGCTGCGGCCGCCGCCGCGCGGCTCGTGCTCGTCGCGGTGAAGTCGGCCGCGACGCGTGACGCGGCCGCGCAGCTTGCCGGCGTGCTGCGGCCCGGCACGGTCGTGATCAGTTTCCAGAACGGCCTGCACAATGCCGACGTGCTGCGCGACGCGCTGCCGCAAGCGACCGTGCTGGCCGGGATGGTGCCGTTCAACGTGATCGAGCGCGGGCCCGGCGCGTTTCACCAGGGTTCGGCCGGCGCGCTCGCGGCCGCTGCGTCGCCCGCGCTGCAGCCGTTCTCCGGCGCAGTCGCGCGTGCCGGGCTGCCGCTCGCGCTGCAGCGCGACATGCCGGCCGTGCAGTGGGCGAAGTTGCTGCTCAACCTGAACAATGCGGTCAATGCGCTCGCGAACCTGCCGCTGCGCGACGAACTCGCGCAACGCGCGTACCGCCGCTGCGTCGCACTGGCCCAGCGCGAAGCGCTGCACTGGCTCGCGCGGGCCGCGATCCGCCCCGCGCGGCTGACGCCGTTGCCGGCCGCGTGGATCCCGGCCGTGCTCGAGCGTCCCGATGCGGCTTTCCGCGTGCTCGGCGGCCGGATGCTCGCGATCGATCCGCTCGCGCGTTCGTCGATGTCCGACGATCTCGCGGCGCGCCGTGCGACGGACGTCGAGTGGATCAACGGCGAGATCGTGCGACTGGCCGCGCGTTTTGGCGCGCAGGCGCCTGTCAACGCGCGACTGTGCGCGCTCGTCCGTGACGCGGAAAGCGCCGCGGCTCGTCCGGCGTGGCGCGGCGACGCGCTGTGGGCCGAGCTGACCGCGCAGGCGCCGCGCGCGGGCGCCGTGCGAGCCGCGTAGGGGCGCGCTTGACCCGCCGTCGCGCGGGCCGTGCGTGCGACACGTCACATCAGCCGCGCAACCGCTAAGATGGGGGCGTCATCCGACGCCTATGCGGAGCTATCGCCATGGTGGATCGCCCGACTCTCGACGCATACGATGCCCATGCCGCGCAATATGCGCAGGACTGGCTCGACCAGGCCGCGCCCGACGACATGTACGCGCTGCTCGAACAGCATTTCTCGCCGGGGCCGACCGCCGACGTCGGCTGCGGCGCGGGGCGCGACACGGCCTGGCTCGCTTCGCGCGGCTTCGACGTGCGCGGCTACGACGCGAGCGCTGCGCTGCTCGACGAGGCGCGGCGGCGCCATCCCGACCTGAGCTTCGAACTGGCCGCGCTGCCGGCGCTGGCCGGCGTGCCGTCCGGCGCGTTTCGCAATGTGCTGTGCGAAACGGTCGTCATGCACCTCGAACCGGCGGACGCAGCGGCCGCCGCCGCGCGGCTGGCCGATCTCCTGATGCCGGGCGGCACGTTGTACCTGAGTTGGCGGGTGGCCGGAAACGGCGCGCTGCGCGACGAGCGCGGCCGCCTCTATACGCCGCTCGACTCGGCACGGATGCATGCGGCGCTCGGTGCCGGCACGCACGTGATCGACGAGCATGAAGTCGTCAGCGCGTCGTCCGGCAAGCGCGTGCACCGGCTGATCGTGCGCAAGGCGGCCGCTGCCGCGTGAAGGCGGCGCGCCTCGCGTTCATTCGCGGTTGAGCGCCGCGTCCCAGTTGATGTCGACGCAGAGCACCTGCATGCCGGCCGCGACGGGTGCCGCGATCGACGCGGTCACGCACAGGTGTGCCTCGTTGATCGACAGGTACGGCGGCGTCAGATGCACGCAGCCCGGCGCGCGCATGGCGTCGATGAAGTACGGGCG
Source organism: Papaver nudicaule (assembly GCA_023529015.1). Lineage (NCBI taxonomy): Eukaryota > Viridiplantae > Streptophyta > Magnoliopsida > Ranunculales > Papaveraceae > Papaver > Papaver nudicaule. The sequence continues at coordinate 262,032 of JAJJMA010094496.1, forward strand.
GCGCTCCCAGCTCGCGCCTTCGGAATGCAGCAGCGGCCGGAAGCGCTTGGCGCGCTGCGACACGCTGCCGCGTGCGAGCACGTTGTCGCCGATCTGGCGCCCCGATGCGTCGAGCAGGAAGCAGCGCGCGGTCTCGGGCAGCCCGAGCACCGCGGCGGCCGCGTCGATGAGCGATTCGCCCGCGCCGAGCTTCTGGCTTGCTTGCTCCAGCGCGGCGACATACGGCGCGAGCCGTTCGGCCTGCTTGCGCTCGCGTTGTGCGACGCGCAGCCGCAACGCGGCCGACAGCGTATCCATGCAGCCGGCGGCGGCTTGCGGCTGCACCGGGTCGACGCTCGGCCCCGCGAAATACTGGCCCTGCACGAATCCGGCCAGCTCGTGCTGATGGGCGGCCTCGCGACCGAGCGCGACGCAATGATCGCGCTCGAGTGCAATGTCGATTTCGTGCAGGGCCAGTATTTCGCGGGGCCGCCCATCAGCACGAGCTGGCCGGATTCGTGCAGCAGCGACACGAGCCCCGGCAGCACGCGTTCGAGATGCGAGTGTTCGCTCGCCTGCGCGAGGATGCCGCGGTCGAGCGTGACGATGTCGGGATGCAGGTGCCACACGCGGTCGATGTTCGAATGCTTCGCACCGAACCCGCCGAGCGCGATCAGGAAGCCGGCCTTGCGCAACCCGTCGACGATCGCCGCATAGCGCGGCGTCTCGCCGCCTGCCTGCTCGGGCACCTCGAGCACCACGCGGTGCGGCGGCAGCCCGAGCGCCTTCAGGTTCGCGAGCAGTGCGTCGCCGTAGATGGTGTCCATCAGCGCGGCCGGATGCAGGCTCAGGAACAGCCATTCGTCGTGACTGTCGAACGCGTGGAAGTTGCCGAGATGCAGCGATTCGGCGAGCCGGCCGAGTTCGAGCAGGTCGCCGCGCCGGGCCGCCTGCGTGAACACCTCGTGCGACGCCACCTGGCGGCTTTCCTCGTCGTGCGCACGCAGCGATGCGTGATAGCCGATCGCGCGGCGGTGCGACACCGAGAAAACGGGCTGGAACACGCTGAACACGGTGTAGCCGCCGTACAGCACGGTGCGCCGGTTCCCGTCGTCGCCGGCGACGGGGCGGGGCGGCTGAAAGCCGGGGGGGATCGATTTCGATCATGCTCATGATGTCGGCCGAAGGAGGACTGCCAGTTTACCTAGAGAATAGGCGAGCAAGAAGCATGCACGGCATCGCGCCTCATGCGGCGGCCCGTCGCGGCCGGAGGACGGGGCATCGCAGCGCGCAGCGCAGGGGCGGGGTGCACCGTGATGGTGCGCGCGGTGGCGGTACGGCGCCCGAAACGGCGCGCGCCGCGCGTCATGCGCGCTCGGACGGGTCCGTCTTGCGCGCGGCGCCGCGGATCTCGGGCGCGAGCTGCGCGAAGATCCACGCGGATGCGGCCGTGATGATCCCGACGCAGATGAACGTCGCATGGAACGCGGGCAGCGTGTTGCTCGGCGTCACGGTGCGCAGCATGCCCGTGAAGGTCGCGAGCAGCGCGCCGGCGACCGTGACGCCGAGGCTCATCGACAGCATCTGCACGAGCGAGAACAGGCTGTTGCCGCTGCTCGCGCCGCCGGTGCCGAGATCCTTCAACGTCAGCGTGTTCATCGCGGTGAACTGCATCGAGTTGAAGCCGCCGAACAGCGCGAGATGCACGACCTTTACCCATACGGGCACCGTGTCGCGCATCAGCGCGAAGCTCGCCATCATCACGCCGACCATGATCGTGTTCGCGAGCAGCACCTTGCGGTAGCCGTGCTGCGTGATCAGGCGCGTGATGATCCGCTTCGAGAACATCCCGGCCGCCGCGACCGGCAGCATCATCAGCCCGGCCTCGAACGCCGAGTAGCCGAGGCTCACCTGCAGCAGCAGCGGGATCAGGTACGGCATCGCGCCGCTGCCGATCCGCGCGAACAGGTTGCCGAGCAGCCCGACGCTGAAGGTGTGGATCCTGAACAGTTCGAGCGAGAAGATCGGTTGCGGCGCGCGCACCGCATACAGCCCGTACGCGACGAAGCACGCGAGGCTCAGGATCAGCAGCACGAGCACGGCCGCGTGCTGCATGCCGAGATCGGCGAGCCCGTCCAGCGACAGCGAGATCGCGACCATGCCGATCGTCAGCAGCAGATAGCCCTTCAGGTCGAAGCGGCCGACGGCCGGGTTGCGCGAATCGGGCATCGAATAGAAGGTCGCGATGCAGCCCGCGACGCCGACCGGCACATTGATCAGGAAGATCCAGTGCCACGACGCGATCTTCACGAGCCAGCCGCCGAGCGTCGGCCCGATCAGCGGGCCGATCAGGCCGGGACTCGCGACGAACGACAGCGCTGCCAGGTAGCGTTCGGCCGGAAAGGTGCGCAGCACCGCGAGCCGCCCGACCGGCAGCAGCATCGCGCCGCCGACTCCCTGCACGACGCGGAACGCGACGAGCTGCGTCAGCGTATGCGCGTTCGCGCACAGCAGCGAGCCGAGCGAGAAGACCAGGATCGCGCTGAAGAACACGCGCCGCGTGCCGAACGTATCGGCGAGCCAGCCCGACACGGGGATCATCACCGCCATCGTCAGCGAGTACGCGATCACGACCGACTGCATCCGCAGCGGCGATTCGCCGAGGCTCGCGGCCATCGACGGCAGCGCCGTGTTGACGATCGTCGCATCGAGCGTCTGCATGAAGAAGCCCGTCGCAACGAGCCACAGCATCACGGTGAGGTTCTTTTCGCCGGGAGCGGCGGCGGGCGGGCGTTGGAACATAAGGGCGGGGCGGTGGCGCGGGACAGCCGACAGTGTAGGGAAAGCCATCGCGCCGTGCAGTTTCGGTACGGCGCGCAACGCGAAGTTCGGCAGGCGGATCCCCGTCCCCGTCGGTTGCCCAGTACAGTTCAGCCAAAAGTGTCTGCAGGCGTATCTGTCCGTGTGCTGTCACTGTCCGAAATACTGGTGCCATCGAACTCGTGCGACCAGGAGGCTGCCATGCGCGAACTGCGACTCTATGTGATGGACGGTGACGAGCCGGCCGGACGGTGGCGGATCGTCGATCGCACCGTACTCGAGGTCGCCGAAGGCGACGCGTGGGTGACCGTCGAGGGCCGGCCCGACGACCATTGGCTCGGTGCCGGCGATTCGCTGACGTTGATGCCCGGCATGCGCGTGTGGGTCAGCGCGGGGCAGCACGGCGCGACGTTCGCGTTCGGTCCGCTCGCGGTGCCGGCCGCGCGCGCCACGCTGGCGTGGTGGCGGCCGCTCGTCGCGTGGCGCGCCGGCCGGCGTCACGCGGCCGCGTCGCTGCCGACGTAACGCGCCCGGGGCCGGATCAGCTTGCCGTCCGCGTATTGTTCGAGCGCGTGCGCGATCCAGCCGGCCGTGCGGCCGGCTGCGAACAGCGTGAACGCCGCGCCGTCCGGCAGCGCGAGCGTGCGCTCCAGCACCGCGAGCGCGAAATCGATCGCCGGACGCAGGCCCGTCGCCGCTTCCACACGCGTGGCGAGCGCGCGCGCCATGCATAGCGCCGGGCGGTCGGGCACCGCCGCGTGCAGCGCGTCGAGCAGCGCCAGCGCGCGCGGATCGCCGTCCGGATAGAGCGGGTGCGCGAAGCCGGACAGGGCCGTGCGGCCGCCGTCCGCGCGTTCGTCGTGCGCCAGCCGCAGCGCGAGGTAGCGGTCGAGGTCGGCGGCGCGGGCCGCTTCGTCGAGCAGCGTGCCCGCGCGGAACGTCTCGCCGCCGTGGCGCGGTCCCGACAGCGCCGCGAGCCCGCCCGCGATCGCGCCGAACAGGTGGGTGCCGGTCGATGCGATGCAGCGCACCGCAAAGGTCGACGGAGTCAGTTCGTGATCGGCGCACAGCACGAGCGCGCGGCGCAGCAGGTCGGCTTCGTCGCGCCGTCGCACGCGCCACGCGACAGCGAGCTGCTGGTGCACGGGCGCGTCGCCCGGCGCGATGCCAGCGAGCGCGGCCGTCGCGACCCGCAGCAGCAGCGCGGCCGAATCGAGTTGCGCGTCGCGCCCCTGCGCCCACAGGCGCGGCAGCGACGCGGCGGCAGCAGGCAGCAGCACCAGTGTGCGTTCGAGCGGCGCGAGATGCGCCCAGCGGCGCGCCCAGTCGTCCCACTGCGCGGCGTCGAAACCGGTCGACGCGAGCGACGCGGCGGCAAGCCGCGCGGGCGGACAGTCCCAGAGCCTCGCGGCCGTCTGTTCCAGCGTCGCCTCGTCGGCAAGCGCGATCGCGTCGGCGCCGCGGTAGCGCAGGCGGCCGTCGGCGATCTGCGTGATCCGCGATTCGAGCACCGGCACGCCCCAGTCGAGCGACCGTTCGGCGACGCCGCCTGCGCGTTTCGCGTCGGCGCGGCGGCGTGCGAGCAGGCGCACCTCGTCCGCGTCGTAGCGGCGGCGCTTGGTCGCGCCGTCGGGCAGCGAGCGCAGCAGGCCGCGGCTCACATACGCATAGAGGGTGCTCACGCTGACACCGAGGGTGCCGGCGGCTTCCTGCGCGCTGAGGGATGTCATGCCGGTCGCTCCTGTCGGGGCGCATGAAGCGCGGCCCCGCTACAACTATTCGTTATGTATTGATTCGCGCAATCAAGATTGATCGCGCCTGTCGCGAATTCTAGACTCGATTCCATCTCCCCTCCGACGCTGAGGCGCTCACTTCACCATGACACCCGAACTCGCATTGACGCATCTGTGGCAACTCGCACACGGCGATCGCGGCGCGCTGGCCCGCGCGACCGTGACGGGGCAGGACCCGACGCTGCCGTCGACGTTCCAGGTCGGCACGCTCGCCGCGGCACCGATCGCGGCCGCCGGGCTCGCGGCGGCCGAATGCCACCGGCTTCGCACGGGCGTCGCGCAATCCGTCGACGTGTCGGTGCGCGACGCGCTCGTCGCGTTCCGCAGCGAACGCTACCTGCGGGTGGACGACGGTCCGCCGCCGGAGTTGCGTCATCCGGTGACGGGTTTCTTCGAGACGCGCGACGGGCGCTGGATCCAGTTGCACGCGAACGTCCCGCATCACCTGCACGGGATCCTCGACGTGCTCGGCTGCGGCGCGCAGCCGGCCGACGTCGCCGCGGCGATCCGCACGTGGGACGGTGTGGCACTCGAGACCGCGCTGGCCGAGGCCGGCCTGTGCGCGGCATTGATCAGAACACCTGATGAATGGGCGGCGCACGAGCAGGCGCGCGCGATCGCGTCGCTGCCGCTGTTCGAGATCGAGCGGATCGGTGACGCGCCGGTCGAGCCGATCGGCCGCGGCGAGGCCGGCCAGCCGCTCGCGGGCGTGCGCGTGCTCGATCTCACGCGCATCATCGCGGGGCCGGTCGCGGGCCGTACGCTCGCGTCGCACGGCGCGCAGACGCGGCTCGTCAACGGCCCGCACCTGCCGAACATCGCGCCGCTCGTGATCGACAACGGGCGCGGCAAGCGTTCGACGTGGATCGACCTGCGCGACGCGGCAGGCATCGATACGCTGCACGCACTCGCGCGCGACGCGGATGTGTTCCTGCAGTCGTACCGGCCCGGCGCCCTCGCGGCGCGCGGTTTCGCGCCGCAGGCGCTGGCGGAGCTGCGGCCCGGCATCGTCTGCGTATCGGTGTCCGCATACGGGCATGCGGGGCCGTGGGCGAAGCGGCGCGGCTTCGACAGCCTCGTGCAGTCGGCGAGCGGGATCGCATGGCAGGAGCAGCAGGCCGCGCACGCGGACGAGCCGCGCCATCTGCCGTGCCAGGCGCTCGATCATGCGACGGGTTATCTCGCGGCGTTCGGCGCGATGATCGCGCTCGCGCGGCGGGCGCGCGAAGGGGGGGAGTTGGCACGTGCGGCTGTCGCTCGCGCAGACGGGGCGCTGGCTGCAGTCGTTCGGCGTTGTGCCGGACGGCCTGCAGGCGCCCGATCTCGCGGCTGCCGACGTGCGCGACCGGATCGACCGCATCGCGTCGCCGTTCGGCACGATCGATGCCGTGCGGCCGGCCGAGCGGTTGTCGGCGACGCCGCCGTCGTTCGCGCGGCCGCCCGTGCCGCTCGGCACCGACGATGCGCGCTGGTTGTGAGCGCCGGCGGCGCGGCTTGCGTTACTTGCGCAGCTCGACGACGAAGTCGTAGTAGTCGTTGCGGCAGTAGGTATCGGTCAGCTCGATCGCGCGCTGGTCTGACGTATAGCCGATCCGCGTGATCAGCAGCAGCGCGTCATGCGGTGCGATGCCCATCTGTTCGGCGATCTCGTCGGTCGCGTTGACCGCGCGGACATGCTGCAGCGCGCGCACGATCGGCGTGCCGCGCGCTTCGAGATAGCTGTACAGCGAACCGCCGATCGCCTGCGGATCGGGAATCAGCGTCGCAGGGACCGTCGAGTTCTCGACGGCCATCACGATGCCGTCTGCGAGGCGCAGGCGCTTCAGGCGCGTGACCGACGCGGCCGGCGACAGCCCGAGCTGGATCACCTCGTCGCGGTTCGCGGGCTGGATCTCGCGTGCAAGCCATTGCGAACTCGGCTTGAAGCCGCGGCGCTCGAGCATTTCGCTGAAGCTCGACAGCCGCGACAGCGGATCCTCGTAGCGCGGCTGGATGAAGTTGCCTGCGCCTTGCGTGCGGCGGATCAAGCCCTGCTCGACGAGCAGCGCGATCGCCTTGCGTGCGGTGATGCGCGACACGCCGAGCGCATCGGACAGCACGCGCTCGGACGGCAGTGCCTCGCCGGCCGTCCAGCGGTTGTCGTGGATCGCGTCGCCGAGCTTGCGGGCGAGCTGCAGGTAGAGCGGCGTGTCGTTGTCTGGGTCGGGGCGCAGGTCCTGCCAGCGGTCGTCCGTGGGTGACTTCATGGAGTGGGTCTCGATCAGGTTGCGGCCATTCTAAGTCATCATGCGGCGCCGTTATAGCCGGTTTTTTGTCGTGCAATAGGCCGCCGGCGCGCCGATTGACTACACTGATGCGTCGTATTCGATGCTTCGGCCGCCGCGTGCGGCCCACCATCCGCAGCGAGGAGCGCATGACAGACACGATCGCCACGGTCGTCCTGCCGGACGGCGAGACGATTCCGAAGCTTGGCCAGGGCACCTGGGACATGGGCGAGCGGCCGGCCCGCCGCGCGGACGAGATCGCCGCGCTGCGCGAAGGTGTCGAACCGGGATGACGCTGGTCGACACCGCCGAGATGTACGGCGAAGGCGCGACCGAGGCGCTCGTCGGCGAGGCGCTCGCCGGGCTGCGCGACGACGTGTTCCTCGTCAGCAAGGTCTATCCGCATCATGCGAGCCGGCGCGGCGTCGCCGCCGCGTGCGATGCGAGCCTCAAGCGCTTGCGTACCGATCGCCTCGACCTGTACCTGCTGCACTGGCGCGGCTCGGTGCCGCTCGAGGAGACGGTCGAGGGCTTCGAGGCGCTGCGGCGCGCGGGCAAGATCCGTCACTGGGGCGTGAGCAACTTCGATACGGCCGACATGGCCGAGCTCGTCGACGAGGCGGGCGGTGGCGCTTGCGCGACCAACCAGATCCTCTACAACCTCGCGCGACGCGGCGTGGAATTCGACCTGCTGCCGTGGCTCGCCGAACACCGGATGCCGGCGATGGCGTACAGCCCGGTCGATCACGGGCGGCTGCCGAAGCGCTCGCCGCTCGACGAGATCGCGCGGCAGCGCGGCGTGTCGGTGATGCGTGTCGCGCTGGCATGGGTGCTCGCGCTGCCGGGCGTATTCGCGATCCCGAAGGCGTCGCGGATCGAACATGTGCGCGACAACCGTGCCGCGCTCGATGTCGTGTTGAGCGATGACGAGCGTGCGCAGCTTGACGCGTACTTCCGTCCGCCGCGCAGCACGCGCGCGCTCGAGATGCTCTGACGGCACCCGGCCGGGCAACGCGTCTGGTCAGTGGTTGCCTCCGGACGATCCGCCGCTGCCGTGACCGCCGCCAGTGCCGTTGCCATTGCCGACCCCGTTGGCACCGCCATTGCCGGCACCACCACTGCCGTTGCCGTTGCCA
>JAJJMA010094496.1:270432-296506 GCA_023529015.1 Papaver nudicaule
GAGGTACCGCCACCCGAAGTACCGCCACCCGAAGTACCGCCACCCGAAGTACCGCCACCCGAAGTGCCGCCACCCGAGGTACCGCCACCCGAGGTACCGCCACCCGAGGTACCGCCACCCGAGGTACCGCCACCCGAGGCGCCGCCACCCGAGGTGCCGCCACCCGAGGTACCGCCACCCGAGGTACCGCCACCCGAGGTACCGCCACCCGAAGTGCCGCCACCCGAAGTGCCGCCACCCGAAGTGCCGCCGCCCGAGGTACCGCCATCCGAACCACCGTTGCCGGACGAATTGCCTCCGCGGCCCGTACCGCTCGTACCGCCGGACGTTGCGCCTGTCGCTCCGCCGACACCAGCAGGTCCGACAGCGCCGGTCCCGTTGTTTCCTCCGCTACCGTTCCCGGGACTGCCGCCACTGCCGCTCGCACCATGACCGCCAATTCCACCGCCGGCATAGACATGCACCGCGCATGCAGCCGGATTGGCTGCGCACGACGAAGCGTCCTCGACCAGCGTCATGATGGTGTCCGCGCCGGCAACCGCGTCGGGCACGGAGTCAGGCGCCGCGTTCTGCGCGACTGCATACGAGCAGCAGCACGCAAATGCGGCTGCGGCGATCAAGGTCGCGCGATAGCACCGTCCCGCCGCGCGGACCGGCTGTTTCGTCTTAAGCATCATGGCCTCCCCATGCGCGCGATGCCTCGGTGCCGCGCGACTATCGACGTGTGGTGCAGGGGGCCAGCAAAGATTCGTTGTCCTTTCGGCGGCCGATTGCCTTCGGGCTGGCGCTTGAAGCCAGCCGCGAACGCGGATCGGCACGCGGGCCCGCCTTGCGAAGCCCTATCAGCGAGATTCGTGCCACCGGCCGCTTACGCCCGTGGCGCAAGGCGCGCGCATGCATGCGACGGCGCATGATGCGTCGTCGCGGGCGTTTTGTTTCCGAAATGAAACGTCTGAGCGATGCTCAGCGCGCCGGCGCGTCGGCCGCGTGCTGCCAGCGGTGGAACAGGATCGATGCGATCCAGCAGACGAGGAACAGCGCGACGATGCCGTAGCCGATCGAGCCGAAGCGTTCGCCGAGCGCATCGAGCGCGTCGCGCACGGGGCCCGTCAGCGACAGCTTGTCGGCGAGCAGGCCGGCCGCCTCGATCCCGCCGATCGCAAGCGCGACGGCCGCCGACACGAACGTGATGCTCGCGTTGTAGAGCAGCTTGCGCTGCGGATCGTCCATCGCCCAGCCGTACGCATGAATCATCAGCACGTTGTCGGTCGAGTCGATCAGCGTCATGCCGGCCGTGAACAAGGCGGGAAACAGCATGACCGTATAGACCGGCAACCCCTGGCTCGCCTGCGCGGCGGCACTCGCGAGCAGGCCGATTTCGGTTGCAGTATCGAAACCTAGCCCGAACAGTACGCCGACCGGATACATGTGCCAGCTCTTCGACACGAACCGGAACAGCGGCCGCAGCAGCCGCGACACGAGTCCGGCCGGGCGGTGCACATGCGCGGCGCCGTGAGCGTGCTCCGGCGCGCCGCGATAGCGCCGCCACACGTCACGCAGGATCATCAGGTTCACGCATGCGAGCACGAGCAGGAAGGTCGCCGACACCGCCGTGCCGATCGTGCCGCCGATCTCGCGGAACGCATCGAACCGGTCGCGCAGCGCGAACGCGGTCAGCGCGATGCCGAGCGTCGCGGCGATCACGATCGTCGAATGGCCGAGCGAGAAGAACAGCCCGACGCTTACCGGGCGCTGGCCATCCTGCATCAGCTTGCGCGTCGCAACGTCGATTGCGGCGATGTGATCGGCGTCGACCGCATGACGCAGCCCGAGCCCGTACGCGCTCGCCGCGGTGCCGAGCAGCAGCGGATGGTCGCGCAATACCGCGAGCGCCCACAGCCAGACGGCTGCGTTCGCGGCGATCAGGCCGGCATAGAGGACCAGCAGGCGGCGCAGGGCGGGGGTGGGCGGCATCGGGGCGGTTCCATCTGACGAATCGCGATGCATTGTGGCATGCGCAAAAAAACGCGTGGCATACCGATCAAAAAGCCGCGAGCCTTGCGCATCGGACAAAAAAAAAGCCCGTCCGGACGAACCGGACGGGCCTTGCATGCGGCAGGGCGCAATCGCCCGGCGCTTACTTGGTCTTCGCGCTGATCACGCCTTCCGATACGTTGGTCGGCGTTTCCGCGTAGTGCTTGAACTCCATCGTGTACGTCGCGCGGCCCTGCGTTGCCGAACGCAGCGACGTCGAAGAGCCGAACATCTCCGCCAGCGGCACCTCGGCGCGCACGAGCTTGCCGCCGCCGCCCGCGATGTCCTCCATCCCCTGCACGATGCCGCGCCGGCTCGACAGGTCGCCCATCACGTTGCCCATGAAGTCCTCGGGCGTTTCGACCTCGACCGCCATCATCGGCTCGAGCAGCACGGGCTTCGCACGGCGCATCGCTTCCTTGAACGCCATCGAGCCGGCCATCCGGAACGCGTTTTCGTTCGAGTCGACGTCGTGGTACGAACCGAACGTCAGGTGCACCTTCACGTCGACGACCGGGTAGCCCGCGAGCACGCCGCTCTTCAGCGTTTCGGTGATGCCCTTGTCGACGGCCGGGATGAATTCGCGCGGAATCACGCCGCCCTTGATCTCGTCGAGGAACTCGTAGCCCTTGCCCGGGTTCGGCTCGAGCGTGATCACCGCATGGCCGTACTGGCCGCGGCCGCCCGACTGCTTGACGAACTTGCCCTCGACATCGGACGCCGTCGTGCGCACCGTCTCGCGATACGCGACCTGCGGCTTGCCGACCGTCGCCTCGACGCCGACTTCGCGCTTCATCCGGTCGACCAGGATTTCCAGGTGCAGCTCGCCCATCCCCGAAATGATCGTCTGGCCGGACTCTTCGTCGGTCTGCACGCGGAACGACGGGTCTTCCTGCGCGAGGCGGTTCAGCGCGAGGCCCATCTTTTCCTGGTCGGCCTTCGTCTTCGGTTCGACGGCCTGCGAGATCACCGGCTCCGGGAATTCCATCTTCTCGAGGATGATCGGCTTGGTCGGATCGCACAGCGTGTCGCCGGTGGTCGCTTCCTTCAGGCCGACGGCCGCCGCGATGTCGCCCGCGCGCACTTCCTTGATTTCCGTGCGCTCGTTCGCATGCATCTGCAGGATCCGGCCGAGCCGTTCCTTCTTGTCCTTCGTCGCGTTGAGCACCGTGTCGCCGGATTCGACGACGCCCGAATACACACGGAAGAAGATCAGCTGGCCGACGAACGGGTCGGTCATGATCTTGAACGCGAGCGCCGAGAACGGCTCGTCGTCGCTCGGATGACGTTCCGCCGGCTTTTCCGGATCGACGAAGTCGTGGCCGAGGATCGCCGGCACGTCGACCGGCGACGGCAGGTAGTCGATCACCGCGTCGAGCATCGCCTGCACGCCCTTGTTCTTGAACGCGCTGCCGCACAGCATCGGCACGATCTCGTTCGCGATCGTGCGCTTGCGCAGCGCGCCCTTGATCTCGTCCTCGGTCAGCGATTCATGGTCGTGCAGGTACTTCTCGAGCAGGTCCTCGCTCGCTTCCGCCGCGGCCTCGACCATCTTCTCGCGCCATTCGTGCGCGAGCTCGACGAGAGTCGCGGGGATCTCCTCGTACGAGAACTTCACGCCCTGGCTTTCGTCGTCCCAGACGATCGCCTTCATCTTCCCGAGATCGACGACGCCCTGGAAATGATCTTCCGCGCCGACCGGAATCTGGATCGGCACGGCGATGCCCTTCAGGCGCTCGCCGATCTGCCGCTGCACGCGGACGAAGTCGGCGCCGACGCGGTCCATCTTGTTGACGAACGCGATGCGCGGCACCTTGTACTTGTTCGCCTGGCGCCACACGGTTTCGGACTGCGGCTGCACGCCGCCGACCGAGTCGTAGACCATGCACGCGCCGTCGAGCACGCGCATCGAGCGCTCGACTTCGATCGTGAAGTCAACGTGCCCGGGCGTGTCGATGATGTTGATCCGGTGTTCCGGATAGTTGCCGGCCATGCCCTTCCAGAAGGCCGTGGTCGCCGCCGAAGTGATCGTGATGCCGCGTTCCTGCTCCTGCTCCATCCAGTCCATCGTGGCCGCGCCGTCGTGCACTTCACCGATCTTGTGGCTCACGCCGGTGTAAAACAGGATGCGCTCGGTCGTCGTGGTCTTGCCGGCATCGATGTGAGCGCTGATCCCGATATTGCGATAGCGCTCGATGGGGGTTTTGCGGGGCACGTGAACCTCCTGGTGGTTCGGATCGTAAGCGGGCCGGCTGGGCCGGCCCGGGCTGAAACTAGCAGAGACTTAAAGCATAGCGCTTGCGCGTGGCTTTTGCAGATGCGGCCGGCACCGGCGGAATCAAGCCGGGCGCCGCCGCCGCGGGCGAAAAAAAAAGCCGGCGCGCATCGGGCGGCCGGCTTCGGTCGGGACGCGGCGCGAAGCCGCGGCTCGCCGTTACTGGGCCGTCGGCAGGCCGTCGAGCTTCATGCCGGGCTTGATGCCCTTCGCCGCGAACCAGCCCTTGCTCATTTCGAGCGCATAGACGCCGTTATTGCGCGGGCAGTGGGTGTCGGTCGTCTCCGCCTTCATCTCGTCGATGTCGGTGATCGTGCCGTCCGCGCGGATGAACGCGATCGACAGCGGGATCAGCGTGTTCTTCATCCAGAAGCAGTGCACGGCATTCTCGTTGAAGACGAACAGCATGCCTTCGTTCGGCGCGAGCTGCGAACGGTACATCAGCCCCTGTTCGCGGTCGGCGTCGTTCGCGGCGACGGCCGCGTCGATCACGTACATGCCGGCGCGCAGCTTCGCGCGCGGGAACTCGCTCGGCTGCTGGGCGCCGGGCGGCATCTGCGCGCTGGCGGCCTGCATGCCGAGCGCGAGGACGGCGAGCGCGGCGGGAAACACGGCGGCGCGCGCAAGGCGGCCGAGCGACGAGCGCAGGGAGAATTGCACAGCAAGGCTCCTATCTGGAAAACGAGACCCGCATGGTACGCGATGCGCGCTGGCGGGCACAAAAAAAGAAAAAGGCAGATCGCCTTGCGGTGACCTGCCTTTCAACGCCGTAAGAACGGCAGAACTGCGTGTTCTTGACTGCGTTATTACAACTAGCTTGCTTAGTTCGAAGCAGCTGCCGGGGCTTCGGCTTCGCTCGCTGCCTTCTTAGCAGCGTGGTGCTTCTTGGCAGCGTGGTGCTTCTTGTGCGTTGCCTTCTTAGCCGGTGCCGAAGCAGCTTCTGCCGGAGCAGCAGCAGCCGGAGCGGCCGGAGCCGAAGCTTGTGCGAAAGCAGCCGTTGCGAAGAGACCAGCGACCAGAGCGGCGATCAGTTTGTTCATGTTGTGTTCCTCAGCTTTAGTTAATTAACCAAATGACCCGGCATAGGAGTCATGACGTCTAACGGTGCCATCCACCTTTCGGTTGACAGACGCTCCGAGAAATTTCTCAGTGCGCTGCGGGCGCCGAATCGTATTCGAAGAAAACGTCGCATTCGTGACGCAAACACGGGTTCGGCTGCCAATGCCGGATAGCTCAGGGTGGCATCTGCGTGATTTAACGCGCGATCTCGCAGGCGGTTGACGAAAAAGATGACGAAAAATTCGCGCGTCCCGAATCCGTCATCCGGCGGGCGCGAAACCGTCCCACGGCGCGCGCGGCGGCAGCGCAATTGTTTCGCCTGGTGCAATGCCGAGCGCGAATATGTCGAGCGCGCCGATGCCGACGCGCACCAGACGCAACGTCGGGAAGCCGACGGCCGCCGTCATCCGGCGCACCTGCCGATTCTTGCCTTCGGTGATCGCGAGCTCGATCCACGTGGTCGGGATCGCGGCGCGGTAGCGGATCGGCGGGTTGCGCGGCCATAGCGTGTCGGGCGGCTCGATGAATTCGGCGCGGCACGGGCGCGTCACGTAATCGCCGAGATCGACGCCGCGCGCGAGCGCCTTCAGGTCGGCCGGGCCCGGCGCGCCCTCGACCTGCGCCCAGGAGCGCTTGACCAGCTTGTGGCGCGGCTCCGCGATGCGCGCCTGCAGCGCGCCGTCGTCGGTGAGCAGCAGTACACCCTCGCTGTCCGCGTCCAGCCGGCCGGCCGCATAGACGCCGGGCGTTTTTACCCAGTCGCCGAGCGACGGCCGCGTCTCGTGCGCGGAAAACTGGCAAATCGTGCCGAACGGCTTGTTGAGGGCGATCAAGTTCATGGCAGGGCGCCCGCCCGGCGTGTCGCGGGAAGCGGGGCGGGCGGTCTATGGCAAATGGCGGACTCTTAATGCATAATACGGAACGGCAAGTCCTCTGTCTTATATAAGACATAAGTGAGGTCTTGATACGCAGTGCCGCGCTTCATGCCGAAGTGCCCGGTTGGGGCGCGAGAATAGCGGCTCGCTGTTGCCGTCACGGGGTGGCCATGCCGCGCCCCCGCCGCGCGCGCAGCTTCGACCAGCATCACCTGCTCAGCCACGTCACTGGAGTCGATCATGCCGTATCAGCACATCAAGGTTCCGGAAGGCGGTGACAAGATCACCGTCAACAAGGACTTCTCGCTCAACGTTTCCGATCAGCCGATCATTCCCTATATCGAAGGCGACGGTACGGGCTTCGATATCACGCCGGTCATGATCAAGGTCGTCGACGCGGCGGTCGCGCATGCCTACAAGGGCAAGCGCAAGATCCACTGGATGGAGATCTTCGCGGGCGAGAAGGCGACGAAGGTGTACGGTCCGGACGTGTGGCTCCCGGACGAAACGCTGCAGGTGTTGAAGGAATACGTGGTGTCGATCAAGGGGCCGCTCACGACTCCGGTCGGCGGCGGCATCCGTTCGCTGAACGTCGCGCTGCGCCAGGAACTGGACCTGTACGTGTGCCTGCGCCCGGTCCAGTACTTCAAGGGCGTGCCGTCGCCGGTGCGCGAGCCGCAGAAGATCGACATGGTGATCTTCCGCGAGAACTCGGAAGACATCTACGCGGGCATCGAGTGGGCCGCGGGCTCCGAGCAGGCGAAGAAGGTGATCAAGTTCCTGCAGGACGAGATGGGCGTGAAGAAGATCCGCTTCCCGGAAACCTCGGGGATCGGCGTCAAGCCCGTGTCGACCGAAGGCACCGAGCGTCTCGTGCGCAAGGCGATCCAGTACGCGATCGACAACGATCGCAAGTCGGTCACGCTGGTGCACAAGGGCAACATCATGAAGTTCACGGAAGGCCTGTTCCGTGACGCCGGCTACG
The DNA here is from genome assembly GCA_023529015.1 of Papaver nudicaule. NCBI lineage: Eukaryota > Viridiplantae > Streptophyta > Magnoliopsida > Ranunculales > Papaveraceae > Papaver > Papaver nudicaule. The sequence goes on from JAJJMA010094496.1 coordinate 277,661, forward strand.
CGCTGGCCCAGAAGGAATTCGGCGGCGAGCTGATCGACGGCGGCCCGTGGATGCGCGTGAAGAACCCGAGGACGGGCAACGAGATCGTGATCAAGGATTCGATCGCCGACGCGTTCCTGCAGCAGATCCTGCTGCGCCCGGCCGAATACGACGTGATCGCGACGCTGAACCTGAACGGCGACTACATCTCCGACGCACTGGCCGCGCAGGTCGGCGGCATCGGGATCGCGCCGGGTGCGAACCTGTCGGATTCGGTCGCGATGTTCGAGGCGACGCACGGCACCGCGCCGAAGTACGCGGGCAAGGATTACGTGAACCCCGGTTCCGAGATCCTGTCGGCGGAAATGATGCTGCGCCATCTCGGCTGGACGGAAGCGGCCGACACGATCATCGCCGCGATGGAGAAGTCGATCCTGCAGAAGCGCGTCACGTACGACTTCGCGCGCCTGATGGAAGGCGCGACGCAGGTGTCGTGCTCGGGCTTCGGCGAAGTGCTGATCGAGAATATGTAAGACCCCTTGCGGGGTGGGCCGGAGCGTTTCCGGCCGCCCCGGCGCCACCTGCCGGCGCCGGGGTGTTTCGTGGATGGCAGGTTTGGTTTGACAGGGCGGTCCGGCGTGCGGGCCGCGGCGCCGCGAAGCGGCCCGGAGGCCCTGCAAGGTAGAACATGACGGCCCTCGCAACACCATCGCCCGGCTGAACCCGGCACCCCTTTCGCGACCGACCCGGTCGCTCCCCGCCGGTTACCCGCCGGCGCTCCTCAGTCCCACTTTCACGTAGCAACGCATTGACCATGTCCACTTCGCCCAAGATCATCTACACCCTCACCGACGAGGCGCCCGCGCTCGCGACCTATTCGCTGCTGCCGATCGTCAAGGCTTTCACGCGCTCGTCCGGCGTCGCCGTCGAAACGCGCGACATCTCGCTCGCCGGCCGCATCGTCGCGGCATTCGCAGACGTCCTGCCGCCGGAGCAGAAGGGTTCCGACGATCTGGCCGAGCTGGGCCAGCTCACGCTGAAGCCGGAAGCGAACATCATCAAGCTGCCGAACATCAGCGCATCGGTGCCGCAGCTCAAGGCCGCGATCGCCGAACTGCAGGCGCAGGGCTACCAGCTGCCGGCCTATCCGGAAGATCCGTCGACGGACGAAGAGAAGGCCGTCAAGGCCCGCTACGACAAGATCAAGGGCAGCGCGGTGAACCCGGTGCTGCGCGAAGGCAACTCCGACCGCCGCGCGCCGCTGTCGGTCAAGAACTACGCACGCAAGCATCCGCACAAGATGGGCGCATGGCAGGCCACGTCGAAGGCGCATGTCGCGCACATGAGCGAAGGCGATTTCTACGGCAGCGAGAAGTCGGCGTTGATCGCCGATGCCGGCAGCGTGAAGATCGAACTCACGACGACCGACGGCGCGAAGCAGGTCCTGAAGGAAAAGACGGCCGTGAAGGCCGATGAAGTCATCGACGCATCGGTGATGAGCCGCAACGCGCTGCGCAGCTTCATCGAAGCGCAGATCGCCGACGCGAAGGCGCAGGACGTGCTGTTCTCGGTGCACCTGAAGGCGACCATGATGAAGGTCTCCGATCCGGTCCTGTTCGGCCATTTCGTGTCGGTGTTCTACGGCGACGCGCTCGCGAAGCACGCGGACGTGCTCGCGCAGGCCGGCTTCAACCCGAACAACGGGATCGGCGACCTGTACGCGCGCCTGAAGGACCTGCCGGCCGACACGCGCGAAGCGATCGAAGCCGACATCAAGGCCGAATACGCCGTGCGCCCGCGCCTCGCGATGGTCAACTCGGACAAGGGCATCACGAACCTGCACGTGCCGAGCGACGTGATCGTCGACGCGTCGATGCCGGCGATGATCCGCGAGTCGGGCTGCATGTGGGGCCCGGACGGCGCGCTGTACGACGCGAAGGCCGTGATTCCGGACCGCTGCTACGCGGGCGTCTACCAGGCCGTGATCGAGGACTGCAAGCAGCACGGCGCATTCGACCCGGTCACGATGGGCAGCGTGCCGAACGTCGGCCTGATGGCGCAGGCGGCCGAAGAATACGGTTCGCACGACAAGACGTTCCAGATCCCGGCGGACGGCGTCGTGCGCGTCACCGATGAAGCCGGCAACGTGCTGCTCGAGCACGCGGTCGAGTCGGGCGACATCTGGCGCATGTGCCAGACGAAGGACGCGCCGGTGCAGGACTGGGTCAAGCTCGCGGTGAACCGCGCCCGCGCGACCGGCGCACCGGCCGTGTTCTGGCTCGATCCGGCGCGCGCGCACGATGCGCAGATCATCGCGAAGGTCGAACGCTACCTGAAGGATCACGACACCAACGGCCTCGACATCCGCATCATGACGCCGGAAGACGCGACCCGCTTCTCGGTCGAGCGCATCCGCGCGGGCAAGGACACGATCTCGGTCACCGGCAACGTGCTGCGCGACTACCTGACCGACCTGTTCCCGATCATGGAACTCGGCACCAGCGCGAAGATGCTGTCGATCGTGCCGCTGATGGCCGGCGGCGGGATGTTCGAAACGGGGGCGGGCGGTTCCGCGCCGAAGCACGTGCAGCAGTTCGTCGAGGAAGGCTTCCTGCGCTGGGATTCGCTCGGCGAATTCCTCGCGCTGGCCGCGTCGCTCGAACATCTCGGCCACGCGTACCAGAACCCGAAGGCGGTCGTGCTCGCGAAGACGCTCGACCAGGCGACCGGCAAGTTCCTGGACGAGAACAAGTCGCCGGCGCGCAAGGTCGGCGGCCTCGACAACCGCGGCAGCCACTTCTTCCTGTGCCTGTACTGGGCGCAGGCACTCGCCGAGCAGACCGAGGACGCCGCGCTGAAGGCGCAGTTCGAAGGCGTGGCGAAGGCGCTGTCCGACAGCGAAGCGCGCATCCTGGAAGAACTGGCGGCGGCGCAGGGCAAGCCGCAGGCCATCGGCGGCTACTACCGTCCGAACGTCGACCTGACGAGCCAGGCGATGCGCCCGAGCGCGACGCTGAACGGCATCGTCGACGCGGTCGCCTGACGCCGGCCGCGCAATCGCGCGGGCCAATGCGTGGGTCGGCGCGGCGGGTTCTACCGTCCGCCGCCCGACGCAAAAGAAAAACGCCCCGGACGCCCGGGGCGTTTTTCGTTGCAGGCTTGCCATTCAGACGTGAACGATTTCCCACTCGGCGATTTCGTGCGGCACTTCGAGCGTCGCCGTGTCCATTTCGGACAGTTGCGGGCAGTCGCCGCGGGAGATGTGGTCGGCTGCCACTTCGGGGCACGAGAACGCGCCGAGCAGGGCGTTGCCGAACGTCGCTTCCCAGCCGCCGTTACCCGGCAGGATGTAGAACGACCCGAGCGCTGAACCAAAGCGAAATCCCTTCATTTCCGTTCTCCCTTTCTGATCACAAGCGATTCTGTTGTGCCGTCTGCCGGCTCGGCCGACTGTGGCCCGACTGGCTGCCTGCGCCGGGTTCCGTATCGAACGTCGTGGCGAAGCGTCAGTGCATGGAACAAAGTCTACGTCCGCGGCCCGCTCGGATGGTGCGCGTAGAACAGCTTCTCGAAACAAAAAATAGTGTTTAAAAACAATGCGATATTTCTGTCGTTTTGTATTGCGGAACGTTTTTTGGCATCGCGAAACGGGAAATTTGTGCCCTGCACCACGAATTTTTACAACGCAGGGACTTGTTCCGCATCGTGAAATATTCAGGGGTTTCGCGGGGGATGACGCGATGATCGCCAAGGCGGGGACGAACGGCAGGCGCCGAGCGGTCGTCCGGAGGCCGTCATCGGAGCGGATAAATGGTGGCGATCGTTGGCGAAGGGCAGTGCATCGCGGATCGGCGCTGCCGCCGACGCGGGTCGATTCCGGCGCGACAGCGCCGCGCACTGCGGCGTATCGCCGCCCGACCGGCGGCGGCGCGTTGCGACAGGGGTCTGCAGTTATGATGACGCGGGCATCAGGTTTCGCGTCGCGCATCGGCATTCGAGCCGGCCGGCGCGGGCGTCGCGGCTGCCGCGCGACGCAGCATGGATAACGAGGAACGATTGATGATACGGAGAACCTTCCTGTCGCGCGCCATTGGAGTCGCCGCCGCGTCGCTGTTCGCGCGCACCGCGTGGGCGCAGCATGCCGGTCATGCGGGCATGGCCGGCATGGATTCGATGGACGACATGCCCGGCATGTCGGGCATGTCGGGCATGTCGGACATGTCAGGGATGCCGGGTCACGCGCAGCACGGCAAGCCCGCGCCGGCCGCGCTCGCGGCCGCCGACGCGTTGCCGGCCGGCGCGCCGCTCGCGGCGTTGCGCACGCTCGCGAACGAAAGCCGCGAACCCGGCACGTTCCGGGCCACGCTGGTGGCGCAGCCCGTGGCGCGGCCGATGCTGCACGGTGCGCGGCCGACCACCTTCTGGCAGTTCGGCGCGGGCACGCAAGGCCCCGTCGTCGGCCCGCTGATCGACGTGCGCGAGGGCGATACGGTCGAGATCAAGTTCGTGAACAAGCTGCCGCAGCCGTCGACGATCCATTGGCACGGCCTGCCCGTGCCGCCCGACCAGGACGGCAATCCGTCCGATCCCGTCGCGCCCGGCGCGTCGCGCGTGTACCGCTTCACGCTGCCGAAGGGCAGCGCCGGCACCTACTGGTACCACCCGCATCCGCACATGAAGACGGCCGAGCAGGTGTTTCGCGGGCTGGCCGGCCCGTTCGTCGTGCGCGCCGCGGACGATCCGCTCGCCGGCTGGCCCGAGCGCAACCTGTTCGTGTCGGACCTGAAGCTTGCGCGCGACGGCACGATTGCACCGAACGACATGATGGACTGGATGAACGGCCGTGAAGGTCAGTTCGTGCTGGTCAACGGCGCACGCCGGCCGCGGATCGACGTCGCCGGCGACGAACGCTGGCGCGTCTGGAATGCGTGCAGTGCGCGTTACCTGCGCGTCGCGTTCGACGACGGCCGCGCGTTCGAGCACGCGGGCACCGACGGCGGGCTGTTCGACGTGCCGCGCCGCGTGACGTCGCTGCTGATTGCGCCGGGCGAGCGCGCGGAGCTGCTGGTGCGCGCCGGCGATCGCGCGTCGCGCGCGGTGCTGCAGGCGGCCGAATACGACCGCCGCAAGATGGCGATGTCGCACGACGACGGCCACGCCAGCCTTCCGCCCGATCCGGCGCTGGCGCTGGCCGATGTCGCGTTTGCACCCGCCGACGCGCGCGCGCTGCCCGCCACGCTGCGCGCGGTACCGCCGCTGGGCGAACCGGTTGCGCACAAGACGGTCGCGTTCGGCGAGGAAATGGACATGGACGCAATGATGAAGGGTGCGGCGCACGGCCGCCCGGCGGGCATGCGCTTCACGATCAACGGTGAGACCTACGCGCCGCACCGCGCGACGCTGACGAGCCGCCGCGGCGACGTCGAGCGTTGGGAGATCCGCAATGCCACCGACATGGATCACCCGTTCCACCTGCACGGCACGCAGTTCCAGGTGATCGAGCGCGCGTCGGGCGGCGCGCGCACGAGCGAACCGTTCCGCGCATGGCGCGATACCGTGAACGTGCGCAGCGGCGAAACCGTGACGATTCTCGTCACGCAGGACATGCCCGGCGAGCGCATGTTTCATTGTCACATTCTCGAACACGAGGATCTCGGCATGATGGGCACGCTGAAGGTCGTGTAACGAAGTGGTGAATGTGTTTCACGTGCGCGATCGATATCCGATCTGCGTGCGTGACAAGACAATGCGGGTTCGATTAACGGGATTGAACGAAAAGGCCGGCCAATCGATTATCGATTGGCCGGCCTGAAAAAAAGAAACCCGGCGCAATGCGCCGGGTTTCTTCGTCCGATATCCGATGCCTTTATGCGGCCTGGATGTTCGACGCTTGCTTGCCCTTCGGTCCTTGAACGACGTCAAAGCTCACCTTCTGGCCTTCCTTCAGCGTCTTGAAGCCATTCATGGTGATAGCCGAGAAGTGCGCAAACAGATCCTCACCGCCCTCGTCGGGAGTGATGAAACCGAAGCCCTTCGCGTCGTTGAACCACTTAACGATACCAGTTGCCATACCTACTTCCCCTGTCACACAGTCGCTGCTACTTACCACGAGCACGCTCGAAAAGCTAAACGACCGGAAAATGCAGCCGTTCCCCCCTCACAAGCTCACCTCGGCCTCTTTCAATTCACCAACCGGCAATTGAAAAAAGTGCCAGCTTGATTGTTGGCGCTCTTTATTGGAGTGTCAAGAGGAATTTTTAGACGTAAGGAGGGCCGTTGTAAAGAACCCATTTTCAGGGTTTTTCCGGCTTTGCTTGGCCGCATGCGGCCAAGCGCGGGGACTTGAAAAGCCGCATAATCGGCTCATATACCCGGCTCGAGTGACACGCGTTCGAGTCGTCCCGGCTTGTGGGATACTGGATGCGGATACGACGTTCCGGTGCGATTCCCCCTGTCGGTTCGTGTTCCGCGCCACGCGTGAAAGCCGGCACCGCAGCCGGCTTTCGTATGGCGCGAAGACGATCGCGTGTTCCGGGATACCGGGGAGGGCGCCGGCCGGTCGGTCGGGTAATGGCAGGATTGCGGGCCTGTCCGAGTTGTTTAGAATGGGTGTATGGCGATTATCCCGGACAAGCAGGACAGTACCGTCCTGGAACGCAAGCAGCAGAAGCTCAAGCCGCCTTCGATGTACAAGGTGGTGCTGCTGAACGACGACTTCACGCCGATGGAGTTCGTCGTGATGGTGGTCCAGGAGTATTTCAAGAAGGATCGCGAGACGGCCACGCAGATCATGCTGAAGGTCCATCGCGAAGGGCGAGGGGTATGTGGGGTCTATACGCGGGACATCGCGTCGACCAAGGTTGAGCAAGTCGTTACCCATGCGCGGCAGGCCGGGCATCCGCTGCAGTGCGTGATGGAGGAAGCATGATTGCCCAGGAATTGGAAGTCAGCCTGCACATGGCGTTCATGGAAGCACGTCAGGCGCGCCATGAGTTCATTACGGTCGAGCATCTGTTGCTGGCCCTGCTGGATAATCCGACGGCAGCCGAGGTGTTGCGCGCGTGCGCGGCAAACATCGAGGACCTGCGTCAGAACCTGCGCAATTTCATCCACGACAACACACCTACCGTCCCGGGCACCGACGATGTCGATACCCAGCCGACGCTCGGTTTCCAGCGCGTGATCCAGCGCGCGATCATGCACGTCCAGTCGACGTCGAACGGCAAGAAGGAAGTGACCGGCGCGAACGTGCTGGTCGCGATCTTCGGCGAGAAGGATTCGCACGCGGTGTACTACCTGCAGCAGCAGGGCGTCACGCGCCTCGACGTCGTGAACTTCATTTCGCACGGCATCGCGAAGACGAACAACGGCGAGGCCGCCAAGTCGACCGACGCGAACGCGGAAAGCGAAGACGCGAATGCGCAGAAGGAAACGCCGCTCGCGCAGTTCACGCAGAACCTGAACCAGATGGCGAAGGACGGCCGCATCGATCCGCTGATCGGGCGCGAGCCCGAAGTCGAGCGCGTCGTGCAGGTGCTGTGCCGCCGCCGCAAGAACAATCCGCTGCTCGTCGGCGAAGCCGGTGTCGGCAAGACCGCGATCGCGGAAGGGCTCGCCTATCGCATCACGCGCGGCGAAGTGCCGGACATCCTCGCGAATGCGCAGGTGTACTCGCTCGATATGGGCGCGCTGCTCGCAGGCACCAAGTATCGCGGCGATTTCGAGCAGCGCCTGAAGACGGTGCTGAAGGAGCTCAAGGAGCGTCCGCACGCGATCCTGTTCATCGACGAAATCCACACGCTGATCGGCGCGGGCGCCGCGTCGGGCGGCACGCTCGATGCGTCGAACCTGCTGAAGCCGGCGCTGTCGTCGGGCACGCTCAAGTGCATCGGCGCGACCACGTTCACCGAGTATCGCGGCATCTTCGAGAAGGATGCGGCGCTGTCGCGGCGCTTCCAGAAGGTCGACGTGAGCGAGCCGACCGTCGAGCAGACGGTGGCGATCCTGCGCGGCCTGAAGTCGCGCTTCGAGGAGCATCACGGCGTCAAGTATTCGTCGGGCGCGCTGTCGGCCGCGGCCGAACTGTCGGCGCGTTTCATCACCGATCGTCACCTGCCGGACAAGGCGATCGACGTGATCGACGAGGCGGGCGCCGCACAGCGCATCCTGCCGAAGTCGAAGCAGAAGAAGACGATCGGCAAGAGCGAGATCGAGGAAATCATCTCGAAGATCGCGCGCGTGCCGCCGCAGAGCGTGTCGCAGGACGACCGCAGCAAGCTGCAGACGCTCGACCGCGACCTGAAGAGCGTCGTGTTCGGCCAGGATCCGGCGATCGACGCGCTCGCGGCGTCGATCAAGATGGCGCGCGCGGGGCTCGGCAAGATGGACAAGCCGATCGGCGCGTTCCTGTTCTCCGGCCCGACGGGCGTCGGCAAGACCGAGGTGGCGCGCCAGCTCGCGTTCACGCTCGGCATCGAGCTGATCCGCTTCGACATGTCGGAATACATGGAGCGTCATGCGGTGAGCCGCCTGATCGGCGCGCCGCCGGGCTACGTCGGGTTCGACCAGGGCGGGCTGCTGACCGAAGCCGTCACGAAGAAGCCGCATTGCGTGCTGTTGCTCGACGAAATCGAGAAGGCGCATCCGGACATCTACAACGTGCTGCTGCAGGTGATGGACCACGGCACGCTGACGGACAACAACGGCCGCAAGGCGGATTTCCGCAACGTCATCATCATCATGACGACGAACGCGGGCGCCGAGTCGATGCAGAAGGCGACGATCGGCTTCACGACGCGCCGCGAAACGGGCGACGAGATGACCGACATCAAGCGCCTGTTCACGCCGGAGTTCCGCAACCGCCTGGATTCGATCATCAGCTTCCGCTCGCTCGATGAGGAAATCATCATGCGGGTGGTCGACAAGTTCCTGATCCAGCTCGAGGAGCAGCTCCACGAGAAGAAGGTCGACGCGCTGTTCACCGACGCGTTGCGCAAGCATCTCGCGAAGCACGGCTTCGACCCGCTGATGGGCGCGCGGCCGATGCAGCGGCTGATCCAGGACACGATCCGTCGCGCGCTGGCCGACGAGCTGCTGTTCGGCAAGCTCGTCAACGGCGGTCACGTGACGGTCGACGTCGACGAAAACGACAAGGTGCAGTTGTCGTTCGACAAGCTGGCGAATCCGCCGCACAAGCCGAACGAAGAGACGGTCGAAGTCGAGTAAGCGATAATTCGTTGTTCATGCGAACGGCGCGGGAAGTTCTCCGCGCCGTTTCGTTTTATCCGGCGCCGGCGGCGCAATGGTGGTGCAGGGGAGTGGTAACGCAGTGACACAACAACAACGGTCGTTCGACAGCATCGTCGCGCGCGAACAAGGATTGCGCCACGCGCTGACGTCCGGGCAGATGGCGATGATCGCGATCGGCGGCGCGATCGGCACGGGGCTGTTCCTCGGCAGCGGGTTCGCGATCGGGCTCGCCGGCCCGAGCGTGCTGGTCTCGTATGCGATCGGCGCGCTGATCGCGCTGCTGCTGATGGGCGCGCTCGCGGAAATGACCGTCGCGCATCCGACGGCCGGCTCGTTCGGCGCGTATGCCGAGCACTACGTCGGCCCGCTCGCGGGCTTCCTGGTTCGTTATGCGTACTGGTTCGCGGTCGTGTTCGCGATCGGCACCGAGATCAGCGCGATCGCCGTGTTCATGAAGTACTGGTTTCCGGGCGTGCCCGGCTGGTACTGGGTGATCGGCTTCTCCGCACTGCTGATCGCCGTGAACCTCGCGAGCGTCACGCTGTACGGCTCGGTCGAATACGCGTTCTCGCTGCTGAAGATCGCGGCGATCGTCGTGTTCATCGTGCTCGGCGCGTATCTCGTGTGGTCGGCGCCGGCCGCATCGGGCATCGGTTTCGCGAACTACACCGCGCACGGCGGCTTCACGCCGAAGGGGCCGTGGGGCACCTGGGTCGCGGTAATCGTCGCGATCTTCAGCTACATGAGCATCGAGGCCGTCGCGATCGCGGCCGGCGAGGCGCGCGATCCGCAGCACGCGGTCACGCGCGCGTTCCGCTCGACGGTGTTCCGGCTCGTGCTGTTCTACCTGCTGACGCTGTCGCTGATGCTCGCGATCGTGCCGTGGACGCAGGCCGGCACCGACGAAAGCCCGTTCGTGAAGGTGATGGCCGCGACGCACGTGCCGTACGCGGCGGGCGTGATCAACTTCGTGCTGCTGATCGCCGCGCTGTCGGCGATGAACAGCCAGCTCTACGTGACCACGCGGATGATGTTCAGCCTGTCGCGCGCGCGGCTCGCGCCGGCGGTGTTCGGCCGGCTCGGCACGAACGGCGTGCCGCGCGCGGCGCTGTGGATCTCGACGAGCGGCGTCGCGGTGGCGGCCGTGCTGGTCGCGCTGGCACCCGACACGGCGTTCACCGTGATGATGGCGATCGCGATGTTCGGCGCGCTGTTCACGTGGCTGATGATCTTCGTCACGCACCTGCGCTTCCGTTCGCAGTATCGCGGCCCCGCGCTCGCGTTCCGGATGTGGGCTCACCCGTTCGGCAGCCTGCTCGGTGCGGGGCTCGTCGCGGCGATCCTGTTCACGACCGCGTTTACGCGCGAATTCCGGATGACGATGGTGGTCGGCGTCGTGTTCGCCGTGCTGCTGATGCTCGCGTATGCGCTGCACTACCGGCACCGGCACGCACGCTGACGCGGCCATCCACGGTTGCGCCCGCCGGCCATCCCGATCTTCACGTTCGCTAAGGTTCCGTTAAGCCTGCGGCGACTACATTCGATCCTGTCTGCAAGGCGGCCCGGCACGCGCCGGCTCGCCGCTTTCCTGTAAAAAGGGGTTCGAATGAACAAACTTCCCGAAATCACGCTTGCGTTCTGGATCATGAAGATCTGCGCGACGACGCTCGGCGAAACCGGTGGCGACCTGCTGTCGATGACGCTGAACGTCGGTTACGCGGTGAGCTCAATCCTGCTGTTCGGTTTCTTCCTCGTGACGCTGGGCGCACAGCTCAAGACGACGCGTTATCGCCCGACGATCTACTGGGCCGTGATCGTCGCGACGAGCACGGCCGGCACGACGATGTCCGACTTCATGGACCGTACGCTCGGCCTCGGCTACGCGGCCGGCGCGTCGATCCTCGTCGCGATCCTGCTGGCCATCTTCGCGGTGTGGCGACTCAGCGGCGAATCGCTGTCGGTCGACCTGATCCGCACGCGCAAGGTCGAGCTGCTGTACTGGATCGCGATCCTGTTCTCGAACACGCTCGGCACCGCGCTCGGCGACTTCCTCGCGGACAGCTCGGGGCTCGGCTTCGGCGGCGGCGCGCTGCTGATCGGCGGGCTGCTTGCGGTGATCGTGCTCGCGCACTATTTCACGCGGATTTCGGGCGTGTTCCTGTTCTGGGCCGCGTTCGTGCTCACGCGTCCGTTCGGCGCGACGGTCGGCGACCTGCTGACGAAACCGGTCGCGAAGGGCGGGCTCGCGCTCGGTACGGTCGGCTCGTCGGCCGTGCTGCTCGGCGTGCTGGTCGCGCTGGTGATCTATGCGAGCATCGCGCAGGCCCGGCGACGCGAACTGGCACCCGCGCGGATCGCGCAGCCGGCCGGCGAATGACGGCGAACGGAAAAAGACAAGGGGCCGCAAGGCCCCTTTTTTATGTTGCGCCGCTCAGTGGCGGCCGGTGCTGCCGAAGCCGCCTTCGCCGCGATCGCTTTCCGCGAAGTCGTCGACGATGTTGAACTGCGCCTGCACGACCGGCACGATCACGAGTTGCGCGAGCCGTTCGAACGGGTTCAGCACGAACTCGGTCTGGCCGCGGTTCCACGTTGAGACCATCAACTGGCCCTGGTAGTCGGAGTCGATCAGGCCGACGAGGTTGCCGAGCACGATCCCGTGCTTGTGGCCGAGGCCCGAGCGCGGCAGGATCAGCGCCGCATAACCGGAATCGGCGAGGTGGATCGCGAGGCCGGTCGGTACGAGCGTCGTTTCGCCCGGCTGCAGCGTGACCGGTGCGTCGAGGCATGCGCGCAGGTCGAGGCCCGCGCTGCCGGTGGTTGCGTAGGCGGGCAGGTAGTCGCGCATGCGCGCGTCGAGAATCTTCAGGTCGAGTTTCATGCGGTCGTCGAATCGGTCGGGGAGCACGCGACGGCGACAGCCGCCGCGCGGGAGATCAGATCAGGCGGTTGTCGGGCAGGCGCTTCGCGATTTCCGCGACGAGCGCATGCGCGAGTTCGTCTTTCGGCGCGCGCGGCAGGCGCGTGAGGCCGGCGGCCTCGAACAGCACGACTTCGTTGTCGTCGCGACCGAACGTCAGCGGCCCGAGGTTGCCGACGAGCAGCGGTACGTTCTTGCGTTTGCGCTTCTCGTCGCCGTGCACGTCGAGGTCGCCGCTTTCGGCCGCGAACCCGACGCAGAACGGCGGATCGGGCAGCGCCGCGACCGATGCGAGGATGTCGGGGTTCTCGACGAACGCGAGCGCCGGCATCTTGCGGTCGGCCGTCTTCTTCATCTTGTGCTCGGCCGGCTGTTGGACGCGCCAGTCGGCGACCGCGGCCACCGCGATGAAGATGTCGGCATCGGCAACGGCATGCATCACCGCGTCGTACATCTGCTGCGCGGTCTGCACGTCCTGGCGGTACACGCCCCACGGCGTGTCGAGCGCGACCGGCCCCGCGACGAGATGCACGTCGGCGCCGGCCTGCTGCGCGGCGCGCGCGAGCGCGAAGCCCATCGTGCCGCTCGAGCGGTTCGTGAGGCCGCGCACGGGGTCGAGCGGTTCGAACGTCGGGCCGGCCGTGATCAGCACGCGCCGGTGCGCGAGCACCTTCGGCGCGAAGTGCGCGACGATCGCTTCATAGATCGCCTCGGGCTCGAGCATGCGGCCGTCGCCGACTTCGCCGCACGCCTGCGCGCCCGAATCCGGGCCGAGCACCGACACGCCGTCCGCGCGCAGTTGTGCGACGTTGCGCTGCGTGGCCGGGTTTTGCCACATCTGGCGGTTCATCGCGGGAACGACGAGCAACGGACAGTCGCGCGCGACGCACAGCGTCGACAGCAGATCGTCCGCGAACCCGTGCGCGAGCTTCGCGAGGAAATCCGTCGACGCGGGCGCGATCACGATCGCGTCGGCTTCGCGCGACAGGTCGATGTGCGCCATGTTGTTGTCGACGCGCGCGTCCCACTGGCTCGTGAAGACGGGCCGGCCGGACAGCGCCTGCATCGTGACGGGTGTGATGAACTGCGTGGCGGCTTCGGTCATCGCGACCTGCACGGTCGCGCCGGCCTTCGTGAGCAGCCGCGTGAGCTCGGCGATCTTGTAGCAGGCGATGCCGCCCGTCAGGCCGAGAACGAGGTGTTTTCCTGCGAGTTCTGCTTGTGCCAACTCAGGCCTCCACGGGTCGAACGGGACGGCCGGCGCGAGGCCGGCCGTCGACGCCGAGTATGCGCGCTTAGCGCGAGCCGCGCACGCGACGCAGCTCGTCGTAGATCAGCAGCACCGCGCCGACCGTGATCGCGGAATCGGCGAGGTTGAACGCCGGGAAGTGCCAGGCGCCGAGGTGGAAATCGAGGAAGTCGATCACGTGGCCGTAGACGAGCCGGTCGATCACGTTGCCGAGCGCGCCGCCGAGGATCAGCGCGAGCGACACGCTGAACAGCCGCTGGTGGCCGTGGCGCTTCAGCAGGAAGCAGATCACGAGCGTTGCGCCGATGCCGAGCGCGGTGAACGCCCAGCGCTGCCAGCCGTTCGCGGTCGACAGGAAGCCGAACGCGGCGCCACGGTTGTACACCAGCACGAGATTGAAGAACGACGTCAGCGCATGCTGCGCGCCGTACGCGAACGTTTTCAGGATCGCGATCTTCGACAACTGGTCGAACAGGATCACGATCAGCGAAATACCAAGCCAGGGCGCGAGCGCGCCGCTGGCCGGTTTCGACAGGGTTTTCGCCATAGTTAAGCAGCGCTCCGGATTTCGCCGTGTTCAAACAGGTTCGAGAAGCAGCGGCCGCACAGCGTCGGATGATCGGCGTGCGTGCCGACATCTTCGCGGTAGTGCCAGCAGCGTTCGCACTTCTGGTACTTCGACGCGGCCACGTCGACGCTTTCCTGCGCTTCGTCGTCGACCTTGACGACCGTCGCGGCCGACGTGATCAGCACGAACTTCAGGTCTTCGCCGAGGCTCGTGAGCGCGTCGTAACGCGCGCCGCTCGCGTGCACGGTCACTTCGGCCTGCAGCGACGAACCGATGCGGTTCGCGGTGCGCGCTTCCTCGAGCGCCTTCGTCACGTTGCCGCGGACGTCGCGCAGCAGCGCCCACTTGTCGATCAGCGCGGCCGAGCCGGCGACTTCCGGATACGCGTAGTAGGTTTCCGTGAAGATCGTTTCGCTGGCCGGCTGGAACACCTTCCACGCTTCTTCGGCCGTGAACGACAGGAACGGCGCGAGCACGCGCAGCAGGCCGTGCGTCAGGTGGTACAGCGCCGTCTGCGCGGAGCGGCGTGCGCGCGACTCGGCCGCGCTCGTGTACAGGCGATCCTTCAGCACGTCGAGGTAGAAGCCGCCGAGATCTTCCGAGCAGTACGTCTGCAGCTTCGCGACGACCGGGTGGAATTCGTACTTCTCGTAGTGGCCGAGCAGTTCCGTCTGCAGTTGCTGCGAGAACGCGACCGCATAACGATCGATCTCGAGCCATTCGCCGGCCGGTACCGCGTGCTGCGCGTAGTCGAAGTCCGACAGGTTCGCGAGCAGGAAGCGCAGCGTATTGCGGATGCGGCGATAGCCTTCGGTCACGCGCTTCAGGATTTCCTCGGAGATCGCGAGCTCGCCCGAATAGTCGGTCGACGCGATCCACAGGCGGATGATTTCCGCGCCGAGGCGGTTCGCGACTTCATGCGGGTCGATGCCGTTGCCGAGCGACTTGCTCATCTTGCGGCCTTCGCCGTCGACCGTGAAGCCGTGCGTGAGCAGGCCCTTGTACGGTGCGCGGCCGTCGATCATCGACGCGGTCAGCAGCGACGAGTGGAACCAGCCGCGATGCTGGTCCGAGCCTTCGAGATACAGGTCGGCCGGGACCTGCAGCTGATCCTTGTGCGAGCCGCGCAGCACGTGCCAGTGCGTCGTGCCCGAGTCGAACCACACGTCGAGCGTGTCGCGGTTCTTTTCGTACAGGTTCGCGTCGTCGCCGATCAGCTCGCGCGGGTCGAGCGTCTGCCATGCCTCGATGCCCGACTGCTCGACGCGCTTCGCGACTTCCTCGAGCAGTTCGAGCGTGCGCGGGTGCAGCTCGCCGGTGTCCTTGTGCACGAAGAACGCCATCGGCACGCCCCACTGGCGCTGGCGCGACAGCGTCCAGTCGGGACGGTTCGCGATCATGCTGAACAGGCGCTGCTTGCCCCACGACGGGTAGAACGCGGTCGCGTCGACGCCTTCGAGCGCCGTTTCGCGCAGCGTCTTGCTGCCGTCGCGCGGCGTCACGTCCATGCCGGCGAACCACTGCGACGTCGCGCGGTAGATGATCGGCGTCTTGTGGCGCCAGCAGTGCATGTAGCTGTGCGTGTACTTCTCGCTGCGCAGCAGCGAGCCGGCCGCGTTCAGCGCGTCGACGATCTTCGGGTTCGCATCCCAGATCGACAGGCCGCCGAACAGCGGCAGCGATTCGATATAGCGGCCGTCGCCCATCACCGGGTTGATGAAGTCCGAATCGGTCATCCCGTGCGCCTTGCAGGACATGAAGTCCTCGATGCCGTACGCGGGCGACGAGTGCACGACGCCGGTACCGGTGTCGGTCGTCACGTAGTCGCCGAGGTAGACGGGCGCGGTGCGCTTGTAGCCGGGGTGGGCCGACGCGAGCGGGTGGTGGAAGCGCAGGTTCGCGAGCTTCACGCCGGGCGCGGTCGCGACGACGCGGCCGGTCAGCTTGAACTCGTCCATGCACGCGGCGACGCGTTCTTCGGCGAGGATCAGCAGCCCGCGCTCGGTGTCGACCAGCGCGTAGACGATTTCCGGATGGAGGTTCAGCGCCTGGTTCGCGGGACTCGTCCACGGCGTGGTGGTCCAGATCACGATGCCGCCTTCGGCGCGCGGCAGTGCCGGCAGGCCGAACGCGTGCGCGGTCTTGTCCGGTTCCGCGAACGCGAACATCACGTCGATCGTCGGATCGGTGCGGTCCTTGTACTCGACTTCCGCTTCGGCGAGCGCCGAGCCGCAGTCGAAGCACCAGTTCACCGGCTTCAGCCCGCGATACACATAACCCTTCTCGATGATCTTGCCGAGCGCGCGGAGCTCTTCCGCCTCGTTGACGAAGTTCATCGTCTTGTACGGGTTGGCCCAGTCGCCGAGCACGCCGAGGCGCTTGAAGCCGACCTTCTGCTTCTCGATCTGCTCGGTCGCGTACGCGCGCGCCTTGCTCATCACTTCGGCCGCCGGCAGCGACTTGCCGAACTGCTTCTCGATCTGGATCTCGATCGGCATCCCGTGGCAATCCCAGCCCGGCACGTACGGCGCGTCGAAGCCGGCCATGTTGCGCGACTTGACGACGATGTCCTTCAGGATCTTGTTGACGGCGTGGCCGAGGTGGATGTCGCCGTTCGCATACGGCGGGCCGTCGTGCAGGATGAACTTCGGCCGGCCCTGGCTGGCCGCGCGGATCTTGTCGTAGAGGCCGCGCTCTTCCCAGTCCTTGACCCACTGCGGCTCGCGCTTGGGCAGGTCGCCGCGCATCGGGAACGGCGTGTCGAGCAGGTTGACCGGATACTTGGCCTGCGGTTTCGAATCGGCTTTCTTGTTGCTCATGATGGGATCGCTATCAAATCGGGGGACGCTCGTGCGTCGTGAATCGGATGTGCGCGCGCGTGTGCGACGCGTGGGTGCGGCGCGGGGCGCCGCCGTCCGGATCAGCTAATTCGGTCGGGTGCCGACGTCGCGAAGCCCGTTGCGCGGCTACCCGGCGCACGGTCGCGCTCGATGAAGTACGCGCGCGCATTCGCGACGTCCAGTGCGATCGCGCGCGACAGCGCCTCGAGATCGTCGAATTTCGCCTCGTCGCGCAGCTTCTTCAGGAATTCGACGCGGATCAGCTTGCCGTACGCATCGCCGTGCCAGTCGAGCAGGTGGACTCGAGCAGCACGCGGCCCGAATCGTCGACGGTCGGGCGCAGGCCGAGGCTCGCGACGCCCGGCAGCGGGTCGGGGCCGAGGCCGTGCACCTGCACGACGAAGATGCCCGCGAGCGCCGGCCGCTTGTGCGCGATCGGCAGGTTCAGCGTCGGGAAGCCGAGGTCGCGGCCGAGCTTCAGCCCATGCGCGACGTGGCCGCTGATCGCATAACCGTGGCCGAGCGCCTGCGCGGCCGCGTCGAGATCGCCGGCCGCCCGCGCGGCGCGCACGCCGGAGCTCGAGATGCGCGTGCCGTCGCTGCCGGCCACCGTGCCCATCTGCTCGACCTCGAAGCCGTACTGCTCGCCGGCCGCCTTCAGCGTGTCGAAGGTGCCTGCGCGCTTCGCGCCGTAGCAGAAATCGTCGCCGACCATCATCCAGCGCGTGTGCAGCCCGTTCACCAGCGTGCGCTCGACGAACGCTTGCGGCGACTGGCTCGCGAACGTGTGGTTGAAGTGCTCGACGACCACGCGGTCGACGCCGTGATCGCGCAGCGCCTCGAGCTTGTCGCGCAGCATCGCGATGCGCGGCGGCGCGCCGGCCGGGTTGAAGAATTCGCGCGGGTGCGGTTCGAAAGTCATCACGCACACGGGCAGGCCGCGCGCGTCCGCTGCCGCGCGCACGCGCGCGAGCAGGGCCTGGTGGCCGCGATGGACACCGTCGAAGTTGCCGATCGTCAGCGCGCACGGGGCGCGGCTCTCGGCGTTGGGCAGGCCGCGGAAGACTTTCACGATAGCGGATGCAGCGTCGGGGAATGGGCGGTGGGATGCCGCAAAGCAGAAGATTATAAACGTTCGGGCGGGCCGGCGGCCGAGAAGGGGGGGAAACGCGGGGGCGAATGGTAAAATTCGCGGATGAAAAAACTCGTGATCCTGATTTCCGGTCGCGGCAGCAACATGGAGGCCATCGTCCGCGCGTGCGCGCAGGAACGCTGGCCGGCCGAGGTCGCTGCCGTGATCGCCAACCGGCCCGATGCGGCCGGCCTGGCTTTTGCCGCGTCGCACGGGGTGGCGACCGCGGTGGTCGACCACCGGTCGTTCGACGGCCGCGACAGCTTCGACGCCGCGCTCGCCGCGGAGATCGACCGCTTTGCCCCCGATCTCGTGGTCCTCGCGGGCTTCATGCGCATCCTCACGCCGGCATTCGTCAGACGATACGAGGGCCGGCTGCTGAACATCCACCCGTCGCTGCTGCCGAGCTTCAAGGGCATCCACACGCACCAGCAGGCGCTCGACGCGGGCGTCGCGCTGCATGGCGCGAGCGTGCACTTCGTGATACCCGAGCTCGACAGCGGCGCGATCGTCGCGCAGGGCGCGGTGCCCGTGCGTGCGGGCGACGACGCGGCCGCGCTCGCGCAACGCGTGCTGACGGTCGAGCATGTGCTGTATCCGCGCGCGGTGCGCTGGTTCGTCGAGGGGCGTTTGCGTCTCGAGAACGGCCGGGCAGTGGTGGCGCCGGAACAGGCGCGCTGGATTTTCGCGGATCAACCGCATACCGAAACGAGTGAGGGCGTATGAAGCTGCACGGATTCCTGATCGGCCAGACCGAGACTTTGCTGGCCGAGGTGCTGAAGTTCGCCGGCCCCGCCGACGCGACGACGAGCCGGTTCTTCCGCGCGCACCCGAAGCTCGGGCATGCCGAGCGCGGCGTGATCGCCGAGGCCGTGTTCGCGGTGCTGCGCCGGAAGATGGAGTTTTCGCATC